>BMAC01000504.1:704801-748282 GCA_014905375.1 Phtheirospermum japonicum
ATTCCTATTTTCTCCCATGGGATGGTATCAATTTGTATCTTTTAATAATTACCAAGGGTAAATTTTGTCAAAAAGTGCACTACCCCCTCCCCGCCCCCCACCCCACCCACCGAAATAAGAAGCTTACATATTCCGACGTGCCAAGTAAAGTATCCGGGAGGTCATTGTGTTCTGAAAAAATTCACCAATTAATTCAATAGCCATTAGAGTATTCATCTTACTCAATGCCGCCTGACGTTCCATTTTTTTCCCTTCAAATCCATCACAACAGTCTATTTCCATGTTTTGACTCTTGATTGGCCACCTTGATTTCTTGTCAAGGGTGTGTTCTAATAGACCTTCATCATCAAGTGATGCATCAAGTAACTTCCATACAACTGAAAATATAAATTCAACAACAAGATGCCCAGGTTCAGAAGACTGAACTTCAAATATTTGGCGAAATTGAAGGATGTCATCAATTGATTCCATAATCCTGCAATTGGATGATTCATGTTATCAACAGACTAGTTCTGAATCTTCGAATGTCAAAACAGGAAGAAAATAAAAATCAAGTAGAATAAAAATGAAGTTGTTGATACTTGTTAGCAGATTAAAAGTACACTCAGGCAAAGTTAGCTAGCATATTCTCCAATTTTACCTACTCATTGTTCTGACATTCTGTTATGTGAACTTCACGTGAAAGCCAAGTGCTAGCATACATGAATCCTTTGAGAATATAACATTACTAACAGTGACATAGCATAAGTTACACCAAGATCAGATATTAAATTAATCGTTCACTTTATTAATCAAGTCCAAGTATTCAAGAGTCAAAAACCAAAGTAACAAGTTTAAGAGCTCATACTTCTTATAATTGGGACCATTAATTAGAGAAGGCAGTGAAAAGGCATATCTCTTTACAAACTCCATATACAATCTATAAGCCACCGGATACCTCCTTCGACTTGATATTACCCTGCACAATTACACGATGCAAGATAAAATGTCACATACCATGCATCATCCAGGTACCTCCACAAGATGCTTTATTAACGTTGATTTAAAAGCTAAGAAAAAAAAGGCCCCATGCCACACCCATTCAGTTGTCTGAGCTTCTTTTTTTTTTATTATTGCAAATCTCCATCTGATGTACATTTTTGTGGCAGCACAATATGAGACAAATACATAACACTAGTATAGCGTGAAATTACCCTGTGTAAAAAGCTGATGCAACTTATTGTGTGATCAGACATAGATAGCCCCAATAAGAACATGGCAAAAGATTAATTCCAACGATAAATGAGAATAATGACGCGAGAAGCAAACCTGGTGGCTAGAAGTGCGAGGACGAACAATGGCAGAACAATCCGAAGAGTGAGCGCCTTCTCGAGGAATTTCCATGCGATTGGGATGTTGTTCGACCAGCAAATGTGAGAAACGAGGAGCTCCGCCACCTCGACGGACGGCATGGAAACTCCGGCGGCGGTGAGACTCGAGGACAGCTCCGTGGCCCAAATCAGGGGGTCGGTGCCCCTCTCCTGCGCGGCCATGGTCAGCTCCAGTACGCCGTCCCGCAGCCGCCGCTGCTGGTTCACCGCCCCCGCCGCTGCCATATGGTCGCCGAATCCCAAAAATTAACCAGTGAGGGAAAATTAGGGCGGAGGTAGGTAATCATCAATTCACGGAATTTGGGGGCAAAGAGAAGAAATTTATCTTCGGCTACACTGTCACTGTCGCATGCGTAGTTTGACACAGCTGATAGAGCGAAGCGGGAAAGGTCAAAAGTTCTGGGAGCGCAATATTTTATTTGAAAAAGGATTTGAAGGATCGAGTAAATTATTTTTTTCTACTACTTTTTTGTTTTTAATCAAAGTTTCAATAATTTTTTTTTTATCGAAATGTAAATAGTTCCATTGATCAAAAGTTAACATACAAAGATGCAGGCATGATCACCGTAGTGGTTACAACAAAATTATGCAAATGATCCTAAAGGCCTTTAATAAGCATCTAGATGGGCATACCCATCTAAACGGTGCGAGCACACCTAACCTATCTCATGACCCTAATAGATAATACAAAGGAAACTCACCATGCAAGTCTCTAAACTAGAAAATACAATCAAAATACAAAGCAAGTGATAAGCAAGCTAAGTAGTAAGGGGTGTGTAGCTAAGCCGGCTCATGCACTTGGTTCTTCTTCCTCCTCCTTGTCTTCTTCTTGACTTGGATGAAGTCCGTCTCGTAGGAGAAATCCGCAGGCAAATCAAGGGTGTCCTCATCCTCTCGGTCCTCACAGGGCTGCTTGCTTGAAGATGCCCCGTTGCGTCGAGTGGTGCCCTTGTTAAGTGGCTGACTCTTGGGTTGCCTATTTTCTGCTTGTTGCGGTGCAATGTCATTGCCAATGCTCTGAGTTGCACCTCTTCGATCAACTTGTCCCTTTTCAGGACCCTTTCCAGTCGTTGGCGCTGGTGTATCACGTTTGGCAGACCCTTCAGTGATCTTTGCCTTGCCCTTGGCAATGGCAACAAGGTCACGCTGAATGCCGGCTTCCATGGCTGCCATGCCAGCAACAACCCCGGACGGATTATCCTTAGGAGCAGCAGCATTGGCACCCGCTGGTTTGCTCACGTGCGCTGGTTTTGGGGCAGGTGTCATGGTCGGGCATCGGGTAGTGGAGTGGCCCAAAAGCTTGCATGTAGTGCAATATTGGGGCTTGAAATCATACTCGATCGGTTGCTCCCTGATTTTGTCTCCAGGGAGCTGTATCTTCACCGATGTGGGCAGCGTGGCAGCAGCGTCAACCTCCACAAGGACTCGAGCAAAAGAAACCCTTTCCTTTTGACGTGTGAGCATGTCCGTTGCAATCGGTGTCCCAACTTTTGAGACTATCCTGCTCAAAATTTCCTCATTCCAYCAATCGAGTGGGAGCCCAGGGAGCCTTATCCACACCGGGATGTATCYAAACACATTCTTATCAAACTCAAAACATTGGGGCATATTTTTCAACATGATAGTTTGTCCATAAATTGAATAAGGCCCGCGAAGCAAGACTTGCTCACGATGTTCATCTTTTTCYAATTTGAACACAATCCAACCGGAATTATGGATAAAGAATTTGAAAGGGACTTTCCAGGAGTTGCAAAGTGTTGTGAGAGCTTGCTTACCCGGAAACTTCGAAGCAAAATGACCCGCCAAGCAGAAGCCCCATGCTTTTTCAACGTCATCCAGCATGTTGGCATCAATTTTTACTATGTCACCATCGTCTGGAAGGAGGCGTAGCTTCATTCCATTCGAAATGGCTCGATTTTCGACCATGGAAGCCCATGATTTTCCCTGTGATGCTTTCGGAGCGGTTGTGTCGGATTTCATGCCTTTGGGCTCGCCTGACTCGGTAGGCATGCGCGCAGGTGCAGGCGTAGTCACGCGCGCTGAAGCAGGCGCTCGCGCTGGCGCAGGCTCGCGCGAAGGCATTGTGGGCGTCGGAAGGTTGCTTTGAACATGGAGAGGGCTGCAAGTCGCCGTCCAACTCCTRAGAGTTTCCCTCGTCAGACCCATCATCAGACCCTTCTTCAGACCCATCTTCCTCGACACTATCAGCATCCTCCTGCGCATCAATCTCATTGTTCGAGATTTCTGATGGTGTTGCAGTAAGTTTTGGCTTACGTCCCGCAGAGCCAATGGACTTAGGGGTATTTGGCTCGCCCTCGCCTGACTCTTCCGTCGATTCCTCGCTGCTGCTATCATCCTCGGACGAGGTCTCAGCAGTTTKAACAATATCTGCAGCTGCTATTGATTTTCCTTGGTCTTGGCCTTTGGGGCTTGAGTATGATGGAACAAGCGGAGGGAAATCCTCCTTGCGCCTGGCATCAATTTCTTCTTGAGTGATTTCGAAACAAAAGCGCAGACCACCCCCGTCCAGGTAATGCCTGCCGCCCGGGTGTCGCCCGCCTCTTGTTCCTCGCCCTCGTCCCGATCCGCGTCCGCCCCGTCCAGAATTATTCCTGGGCATTTTTTTTTTTTTCTTTCTTTTTCTTTTTTTTTTTCTTAGGCAGTACGGTAAATAAACCGGAATCAAGGGGGTATTTTCGCAATAACGAACATGAAGGGTTGAGGATATGAAGATTTGAAGACAAGAGTTAAAAGATGGGAGTATAAACTCAAACCTTCAAGAAATCTTCAAGCAATCTTCAAAACTTCATGCAAATCTTCAAACAAACTATAAGTGATCTTCAAATCTTCAAGCAAAAGAAGAGGAGAAGTTCGAAGGAGGGCCCCGAAATTCAAATCTTCAAGCGAAAAAACAAAGAGGATTCAAGCATTCTTTGAAGAAACTTCAAATCTTCATGCTAAAACTCACTCACAATCTTCAAATCTTCGAAGAATTCTTCAAAACTTCAAAGAAAACCTCAAAACTTGAGGGAACTTTCTCTCTCTAAGTTGAGAGCATCTCTCTCTAGAATTTTCTGACTGACTGAGGACTAAAGTTTAAATAATTTTACTATGACATTATGTGCATTATATACAAGTACTTTATGATAAATGTAAGAGTGGTGTATGATAAATATAAGAAGCATGATGCATCACATGATGCATCACACATATGGTATGAATCATTTCTACTTGTTACTTTTTCTTTCTTTATTCTATCTTTTAATTTATCGTAATATCTTTTTATTTAAAATAATTAAAAATGTGAAATAATAAATATAAGGGTAAATGTAGTAAAGTAACTTTTAATTCTTATTCGAAAAGTAAAAAATAATAATGAGTATTTTTTGAAAACGTAAATGCGACGGATAGAACGAAAAAAAAAAAACTTAAATTGAGACAAATAAAACGGGATGGAGGGAGTAATATTATTGACACATAGCTGATGTGTCAGCTTTTAATTTCTCCAAATGATAAATGTCGTATTCTGGTTGCTCGACTAATTGATGTGTCAGCCTCTAGTGGTTAAAGTTAATATATTTTCTTTTGAGATTTCTTTGTTTATGTATAAATATACATTTTTTTTTTTTGCATTTATAATCTCCATTAGAATTCTAGGGTTTTGACCATATTTTCCTTCTCTCGCTCTCTCTCTCTCTCTCTCTATTGACCAAACTAATCGATATCTTAAAAATTAAAAAAAAAAAAGTCATGTCCTCATCTCAACCCCAAACATTTGGATCACTTTTTATGATATTTTATTTGTTTTCGATTTTTCACAATTTTGATGGGTTGTGGATTCGAGTTCCTTAAAACATTCAGATATTCTACGTATTATGCTTGCTGGCCTGATTAAAATCGAAAACTTACTATGGTTGTTCTTTCGATTTTCAAGGTTTATGCATGCGATTTATATTATTTCGTTGGGTCATTATTTGGTCAGTCTTTTCGCAGTTTTGATTGGGATGTTTAATTTATGGGATCTAATTCTATATTATCGATTTTTTTCATCGATTCATATTTGATTTATGGAATCTAATCTTTTCTTTCTAATTTTAAATGGAGATTATCGATCTGTAATTTAACGATCTATTTTCATTCGATCCGTAAATGTGGAGATTATCAATATGTTTAATATGATACTAATTGTCAATTTCTTATTTAAATATTACATTTATTTCGGCTTAAAAAAAAAAGATGAGTAACTTAAGAAGATGAATTTTTTTGTATTAATTTATTGTGAATTGAGGAGGTGAAGTTTCTATTTTGTGTGTGAATGTTTTTTTTTTTTTTTTTGTATGATGTGATCAATGAATTTTTTTCGTCTCTTACCCAAGAGGAAAAACCACAAGATCCAGTTTCGTTCAAGTAACGGATTCTAGCTTTGGCTGCTCTTGCATTGTCTAATTTTAATACTATTAATTATGTATTTAAGGGGTAATTTTATCATATTACATAGTTTTAATTTTCAATCATGATTTTTTTATATTTATTTTATTATTAATTTACAAGATAAAGGTTTTGGCAAATCATGATAATTCTAATATTGACAACGCTGGCGAGAACTTGTAATGTTTGAGTCCATGAGCATGGCTGAATGAAGAGGTTCAATTTTGTCTTTTTTCTTTGATTGGAGTGAGATCTAGAAGATTTTAAAGATTTTATTGTTTGGTTTGTTTGAATTTACTACCTCGCAGGTTTTAATATGTATCTCAAGTTATTGAAAGAAAGGGGAAAAAGAGCGTCTCAAAAGTTCTTGAAATGTCATTTCTTCAATCAGGGTCGGCCCTGACTTCCGGGGGGCTCTAGGCGAAATTATTATTGGGGCTCAATTTGAATTTAATTTTAAAAAAGAAATAAAAAAAATTTGGCACTTCCGTAAATAATGCCGAAATTATCTTGAACTCAAACATCAATTTTTTCGTATTTTTTGAAGAAAATATGTGACTCATCTCTTTAGAAAGAATGATTGGAGCATATAGAAATGACAAGATTATTTAACTATTTATATGTTTGAATAAAAAAAAATACATAATATAATATTATTAGTGTTAACTACTTATTTATATTATTCATGAATATCAAAAGTTGATTAGAATGATTTAAAGTATAATTTACAAAAAAAAAAAGAAAAAACTAAGATGAAAAATGATCTAAAATTGAAATAAACAATACGAAGAATCAAATTTCAAAAGATGAAAGTACAATATAAATAATCGGGATTTCAACTTTTACGAAAAAGTAAATAAAAATAATAATTTTCACATTTTAATGTTTTGAATCATCATTTTTTCTTTTATATATATATATATATTTGAATTTGGGCCCCTCAAGATTGGGGCCCCCAGCCCATGACCTCTAGGCCTATACTCAGGGCCGGCACTGTCTTCAATACCTTCTTCTATAAGGTCTCATCTCTTACATACTCCTTTTTATAAACAAAATATGTTGTTGATGCGTTATCAACGTGTTGTTACATGAAATATTTGTTACGCGTCATAATCAGTCTTACAACTCTGCTTAAGGATAGTTATCCATTAAGGATAATTTAGTTTGCACTTCTAAATCCTTCTTGTGTAATGTTTATTTTTCACCTGATCATAAGCAATGGCTATAAGTTTCAAGTCGTTAGAAGATAGGCTATGCAAAAAAATATCGGATACAACCTTTTAGATTGTGAGAAAGTAAATCATTTAGGGCCTAGTTATACTAACATTTATTAGGATTATGAATCATGGTATTTGAAATCTTGAGTATTCAAAATTGTGTGAATAGTATAAATTATTGTTTGTTATAGGATTCAAAATCCTTTAATTTTTACTGTAGATATCAAATCATGTCTGAAAAGTGAATGGTGATGCATTATTGTATTGTATTTTATGTCAAATCATGTTTGAAAAGTGAATGATGTTGTATTATAATATTGTATTTAGTAGTATTTAATTATATGTATTAATATGATAGTACTAGTATTTGACTCGTGCGATACACGATCATTTATTTCACTTTTGCAATAGTGCATACATTTGAGAATTATTACTTCTGATAATTTAGAATAATTAAATAAGTGTTTATATAAATGGAATTAAGTAGTAATGCTATTTTCAAAAAAAAAAAAAAAACTTTGGTTTGAAAAAGATTATTACTGGAATAATTATAATTTATAAATTATGAAAAATTATCTTATACACAATATTCGTTGTTAAATTACTACAAGTTTTTTTTAATCATTGCAATTCAAGATTTTTAAACTCTTACGATTGGTCAATATCAACGTACAATTAGTCACGACTAAAAACGGACTTATTCAAGAGAAGTCCAACACGAGAGATATTGTCCTTGTCTTTTGTTGATTGTCATTTCGTATGAAACAATCACTGAAAATTGTCATCGTTGAAACTTATAAGAAAACTTAAACCATATGGTGTGACTATCATTTTAGGTATCAGTACTAACTAATCTACATTGCTCGAATCTTTGCCTCCAAAACATAGTCACCAATTTTTGTAGCAACTCACCTAGTTTCATTGCACAAATCAAGTGAAAGATCAATATTTTTCAAAAACTGATTGGAGTTTCAACCTTAGTTCAATGGTTCGGCTATCCAAAATACACAATTGTGTTCAAATCTTAAGTGAGTAAACGCTCTGCAATATGTTATGATTTGCATCGGGTGTGATTAACGCTCTTCTCATAAATGTCAAAACTCTCTCTCTCTCTCTCTCTCTCTCTCTCTCTCTCTATATATATATATATATATATATATATATATATATATATCTATATCTATATATATATATATATCTATATCTATATATATATATATAATTATATATTTAGTTTAAATGTTTTTAATTAAAAAATAATTCTCAATCGTAAAATTTCTTCAATGTTTGTAAATAAGTTTTTTAATAAAATATTTTTTTTTTCATATCGAATGTTAAATAAAAACCTTCAAGGGTAGCTTTTGCAATAACCCAAATAAATAATTCAAAAATACTCAAACACACATATAGGGTATGTATGACAGACAAAACTGATAAGCTAAATGATATAAGTTGGTTGAGAGTTGATAGCTGAAAAGCTAATAGATTTAAATAAAAGCGTTTGACAATTTAGCTGATAACTGGCTAAAAAATACAAAATTACACAAAAGTACATGTTTAAAATAATAGTGTTTATGTTATTTTTTTAATATAATATTAGTATTGTAAATTTAATTATTATTATTTCTATTACGAATCTCATTATATATTATTATTATTATTATTATTATTATTATTATTAATTGCACAATACTAAAATAATTTAAGATATAAACTTATAATTAATAACATGGTGATATTAAAAAATAATAATTACCTAATAGAATAATAGTGTAGTTTTCTAAAAAAATAAAAGGATTGAAAGAGAAATAAAAACAAAAAGATTCGTGAACTTATTTGAAACTCTTGTAATAGTAACATCTGAAATAAGCTCATGCAATAAAACAAGACTTATTTGAATACAAAGAGCTTATAAGCCCTCTAAACACTACAAAAATACTCGAATAAACCGATAGATATTCCCGACTGATAGCATCTGTCGGGAAAAGTCCGATGAAAATAATTGTCGATGGAGTGTCGACGTCATTTGCTCTCGGTAGATGGCTCTGTCGGCAAACTTTCGGGGAGTTGGCGACAATAAAACCCGCCCAAACTGCCGATGGAATACTTCCGTCGGCAAACCCGCGTATTTTATTATACTTAATATTTAAATATCACCGACAGATTAGTATCCATCGGTAAGTTTTTTAAAATATTTATAAAAATAATTAGAAATAAAAAATAACCGAATTTTACTTGCCGACAGACTATTTATGTCGAAAAAGCCAGATTTTAACTGCCGACGAAAATGTATCCGTCGGAAAATTTAATAAAACTACAGCGCGCAGCAGTCTTTGTTTCATTCGGAAGAAGAGGAAACAAACAAAAAAAATCGCGCACGAGAGAGAGAGAAAATGGAGAAGATGAATCTGTCGCTGTCACTGCCACCGTCATATATTAAGGTATGTTAGCTTTCTAATCAAATTGAATTTTTTTTATTTAGGATTTTGATGTAATTTTATTTGTAATTCAATTCAGTAATTAAGGTTTGATTCAATTTATGATTTATGGTTTTAAGTTACGATTGAGGGGTTGAATTAGGCTTTAATTTAGGGTTTGAATTTATGAATTAGGTTTTGAGAAATTTAATTGGGGGTTCAATTAGGGATGACAATTCGAACCCAACCCGACCTGTGCCGGGGGGGGGGGGAGGGGTCCGGGTATTCGTCTCCGCCCGCGGGTACCCGACCCGCAATATATTTTTTATTTTAAATTTATATATTATATATATATATATATATATAAAATATTTATTTTATATGAATTATTAAAAAAATTCACATTTAGGATTGTTTTTAGTTGATTTTTCATCTTATATTTAATTTTTATAATAATATATGTATTATTATATATTAAATTAATTTTAATATTAATAAAAAATAATAATAAATCTAACGGGGCTACCTGACCCGCCCCGTGATCCGTGACGAGGCAACCCCACCCGACCCGATCCATTACCATGACTAGGTTCAATTTAGGAATTTAGGCTTGATTTATGCAATTGTGAATGATTTTCGGTTTAGGGTTTGATTTAATTGAATTCAGGATTGGAAAAAAATTGATTCTTTTTATATTTAAAATATATGTTTATTATTTATTTTGTATTTGAAATTTGTTTTAATTGTTTAAAATAATTTTAAACTAGATAAAAATAGAAATTAAAATTTCTGTTTTTTTTTTAATTTTCTATTTATTTTTTAGTTTTTAAAATCTGTTTTCTTAAATTAAGAATAATAAATTCCTGTTTCAAATTAATTAAAAACAGAATATTAAAATCAATTTTTTATATTTAAAACAAATTTTTAATTTTATTTTTAAATAATTAGCATTTGATCGTATCTGATTGGATAATTAAGGTATAATTTTGAGTTTAGTCATAGTTTAAGGGCAAATTAGTTAATATTTACAAAATTAGGGTACAATCATATCTAACTAGAAATGTAGGTTTTGATTTTATTGAATTTAGGCATAATTTAGGTTATTGCTTTACATTATCGAATTTATATATATTGTGATGCATGCCGAACATTTTATTTTATTTTGTACATGCATGGGAAGGTCGTGATGATCGACCGTGTTTAAAAAAATAATTTATATTGTACATGCATAGGAAGGTCGTGGTGATCAACCGATTTTTTAAAAATATATATTGTACATGCATGGGAAGGACGTAGAGCTGTCAAGATGGGTCTGGCCCGTTGGGTCAGCCCGCACCGCTAATAATAAGGTAGGGGTATGGGTTTAGAACTCAATGGCCCGTTAAGAGGCGGGCCTACATGGGCTGGCCCACTCGGGCCACGGGCTTTGGCGGGGCGGAGCGGGCTGGGGGTGGGTTGGCCCGTTGCATGGAGAAAATGATAGATTGGGTGATGATGCAGTGACTCATAATTAATGTGTTTTTTTTTCTTTTCTATTTTGTTAGTAATTTAAGATTGTTTTGGCTTTATGAACTTGTTAGGTTATTTTGTTATAAATTTTTTTGATGGAAACTAATTAGAACTTATTATGCAACTAATCATTATGGCTGTTGGTTTATGAATTTAAATTTTGGATGAGTAGATTAAATCTTATTTATTCTTTTTGTGTTTCCTTTATATTTTTTTGACATCTCTTAAAAAAAAATATTCTGGACTTTCATGTTTAGAGAGTATAAGAGATATTTTATTCAATTCTGCATTCAAATATGCAAAAAAAAAAAAAAAGGGAAGATTAACGGGCTAGCCCGCCCAACCCGCGGCCCAAGGTGGGGTGGGTTAGGGTTGGGGTTTTCTCGGCCCGCCATCATGTTGGGTTGGCCCGCCCCGCCCCGCCCCGCCAAATAGTGGGTTATGACGGGTTATGGGCTGGCCCGCCCCACCAACCCATTTTGACAGCTCTAGAAGGACGTGGTGATCGGCTGGGTTTTTAAGAAAATGTATATTGTACATGTATGGGAAGGCCGTGGCCGACGGACTATTTGCGTTTGGTGGATATTGTTGTGTTTTGTTGATATGGTTATTTTTTAATTTTGTATGATTAATATAGTAAGAACAATATGTATTTTTGACTCGATTAATTTAATTTAGTATCAAATAGAGAGTTTGATACTAAAGTTTGAGTTGTTCCCTTATAGAATACGTACCTTAGAATCGTTTGAGATTTAGTTTCAAACAGAGAGTTTGATATTAAATTTCAAATTTTTCCCTTTTTGGACAGTTTGAGAATGTGGGTGTAGTATGGTTATATCTTGTGCATATGAGCTATGTTGACTTTGAAATTTTATTTTATGCATCTTTATTTTATTCTCACGTGCACTAAAATATATGTGTAGTTAGAGAACTAAGGGGAGATGCTGCCGAGATTTTGAAGCCGATAGTATAAATACTACTAACATTCTTGAATGGAATAGAAGTATTACCAATAATTCAAATTACTCTTCTTCCTCGTAATGCTGCCGAAATTTCACCACCCACGTTTTTTTCCTCTCACTTTAGAACGATCGATCATTCTAACTAGTATCACAAATAATTAACACCCTAAATTATAGGATGGATATTATCGATCGTAGTTGGATGTACAAATGACGGGGGGTGGCAGATTTCTTTAGGATACATTCGTGAAAGGGGTGGAAAGTTTCGTCGATTTTGCACTCACACATGATTCTACAGAGAGGGACGGTGTTAAGTTGAAATGTCCTTGCAAAAAAATGAAGTGTAAGAATCCTAGTTAACGCAATATCGATGACAACAAATATCAACTATGTGACAAAGAGTTCGTTCCCGATTCTCATATTTGGACTTATCACGGGAAAACAGTAGATCTCGTGTCATCGCGTTCTAATTTTGAAGTCAGGGGATCATCTTCCGTCATTCCTTAAGACTCACCACATGTGAACGTAAATATGGTTCAAGATTCTACCGGACCTAATTACGAGATGAATGATGATGCAGAAGAACCGCCTAATCCGGAGACGCAGAAGTTTTTCAATATGTTGGAAGCTGTAAAACACTATCTGTATCCAGGTTGCGAGAAACGCACCCAACTCTCTTTTGTTGCCCGCCTTATGAATTTAAAGTCAAAAAATGGCATTTCTCAAAAGTGTTATGATCGATTCATTGATCTAGTCAAAGAGATTGTGCCTGAAGATAATGAAGTTGCAGATAGTGAGAAGCTATTGAGGGATATGAGCTTACTGGTGGAGAAGATATATTGCTGCTATAATAACTGTATGATCCACTGGAAGGATGATTGTGAACTCAATAGTTACAAGTTTTTTAAAGAACCCCGGTTCAAATCCGCGAAGCAGGGAAGCGCAAAACGACGTAAGTCCAAATTAGTTGAGTACAAGAAGATGTACTATTTTCCCTTGACTACCTGTTTGCAAAGATTTTATGCATCTCTGATTACATCGAAAGATATACGGTGGCATGCTGAACACGTAGTCGACGATGGTGTCATGCATCACCCGTCAGGTTCAGAGGCTTGGAAACATTTTTATCAAACTCATCTAGAGTCCGTCGCCGAAGCTCAAAACGTCAGATTGAGTCTCTGCACATATGGATCTCAAATTCTTGGTAGTTTCGGATCGCAATATTCATCATGGCCGATAATAGTCACACCATACAACTTGCAAACTTGGATGTGTATGAAATGATAGTATATGTTTCTAAGTGTTCTTGTTTCAGGCCCTATAAACCCTAAGGACAAGTTGGATATTTTTCTACAACCTCTAATTGCAAATTTGAAACAGTTGTAGATGGATGGTGCTGACTTGTATGATGTGTCCAAGAAGTAAAATTTCAAGTTGTGGGCAGCTCGTGGACAATTAGTGATTTCCCCGCATACTCCATATTGTCGGGTTGGAGTACGGACGATCGAACTGATTGTACATATTGCATGGAGCGATCTGATACATTTACTCTGAAGTGTAGTGGAAAACAATCTTGTTTGATAACCACCAGAAGTTTCTAGAATGTGATCATCAATTTTGAAAATTAAAACAAAAAATCGAAAAAAAATAGGAAGGTTTGATGCTCCCCCGCCAAACATTTGTTCAGGAGTAGAGATATTGGATGAGATAGATAGACTTGGGATTCTTAAGGTCACTGAGCTAGAAGTAGAATGTGTTAACGCTCAAATCGCAAAAATGAGCGGTTGGAAGAAAAGAAGTATTTTTTGGGATCTTCCGTATTGGAGCACAAATTTAATTTATCATAATTTAGATGTTATGCACATTGAGAAGAATGTGTTCGATAATGTGCTTAAAACGGTGATGAATCTGAAGGAGAAGACAAAAGATACGTCGAAATCAGGAGATGAGCTGAACGACTATTGTTTTCATCTATCGCTTCAAGCCGATGACTCGGGAAAGTATCCCAAAGATTCTTACACACTCAATAAAAAGTTAAAAACTACTTTGTGTGAATGGGTTAAGACTCGTAAGTTTCCAGATGGGTACGCTTCAAACTTGGGACGCTGCGTCGATATGAAAGTATTGAGATTTTATGGGATGAAGAGTCATGATTGTCATGTGTTTATGCAACGATTAACTCCAATTACTTTTCGAGAACTACTCTCCAATCCAATTTGGAAAGCTCTAACAGAGTTGAGTTTGTTCTTTAAAGACCTGAGTGCAAGAGTTATCGAAACTTGTGATATGACTTGTTTAGAAAAAAATATTCTTCTGATCTTGTGCCAACTTGAGAAGATCTTTCCCATTAGTATTTTTAACTTAATCGAGCATTGTCAATCCAGTTACCATATGAGGCAAGAATTGCTGGTTCAATGTAGTATAGGTGGAGGTATCCTTTTGAAAGATATCTTCGTAAACTTAAAAATAGTGTGAGGAACAAATCAAGTGTCGAGGGCTCGATAGCAAATGCTTATCTAATTAAAGAGGCGTCAACTTTTAGTTCGTACTACTTTGAAGATCAAGTCTCCACTAGAATAACAAACTTGAAGCGTAGTGAAGATGTTCAGAATGACGGAGACGACGATGATGAGATTCCATCAGTATTCAAAAATTATGGTAAACCTTTCTCATCCGTAGCAGGAAAAAAATGGTTTTCAGATCAAGAGTTCAATGCGGCGAGAAAATACGTATTACTAAATTGTGATGAACTCGAGGATTTTAGAAGGTGTAATTGATTATAACAATGTTTTAATAATATTTTACGTATTACTTGATATAATTGATTATAATAATATTTTGCTTCATTAAAACATGCAACCTTTTCATGGAGGGCATTAAACGCCAACAACCGAACATTTCAGATGAAGAATTTGTATTTGTATTTGGAGGTTGAGTTAAGTTAGTAACTTTACATGTATATTTAATGGCTGCAAGATAAATAGATACAGATTTCACACGATTGCATATGGATCACAACGATCTACATCGAGCTTTGTGGTCTGTATAAAAGGATCAACTTATGAAAAAGATGAATATGATTATTATGATCTTTTGGTAGAGATTATTAAACGTGAATATTCAGGGTTTGTAAGCACACTCTTGTTCAAATGCGAGTGCTTTGATCCGACTCCAACAGGCACGAGAGTTCACTCCCAATATAAGCTTGTCGACAGTAATCATAAACGCAGATTCAATCGTTATGAGCCATTCATACTTGCGGCCCAAGCTACTCAAGTTTACTATTTCCGTATCCGAGTTTAAGATGAGACATGGTTAATTGGTGGGCAGCTTACAAGTTAAGGCGAGTCAACAATAGATTTCATAGAAGATCGAACGCCTGGAAAATCGTTTCAAGAGGATGTTGCTGAAACGTATGGTGCAATCCAATTGGAGATGATGATTTCCAACTAAATGATACACTTTATGATGACATTGATGAACTTGTCGATGATGCCGATTCTGAACTTGTCGATGATGCTGATGCTGAACTTGTCGTCGATGACGCCGATGCCAAACTTCTCAATGATATGGAAAATGAGTTTATAAGCGAAGAAGAGACAAACTATGATGATTAGTTTGTAATTTGTGTCGGTTAAGGTTATAACATTATATAATTAATTAACATTTAAAAAAAATATAATGTTTTAATTTTAATTATTTTTAATTTAATTTCAACAATGTGTTCGAAACCATTTAGATGTTTAGAGGAGGGGAAAGAGTACTGCTAGAGGTGGTCATTCAGGATCAACTGGTCGTTTAGGATCTAGTCCCTCAGGTTCTGGTCTTCCTTCTCTCGGTGACTCCTCGTCATCACAGCCAGCTATGCCGACCTCCTCCGATGATTTGATCGACTATTTGGACGACGTGGATCTGGATGGACCGACTCCTCCCGAGACAGCACCAGACACCCCTCCTATTTAAAATAAGTCGTGTCGACTTTCTGGAGGCATCCTTGTTTATATCATCGGTCGGAGGTAATTATTAGTGTTTAATAGTTTTTATTAATATTTATATCGTTATGAATTGTAATCAAATTCTAAAAAATGTTCATTTTAATTTATATGTTTTTAGAATGAGGAGTAGTTCTTCAGATTTACCTGCGGTTCTTAGATGGATCCACGAGGCTCGTGTGCACCCATCCGGATGGGGGTATGTGCATATTCCTCAGTATCATCATGACACGTGGTGGCCTCAGTTTCAGGTATTTACATTAAATAAAAACTTAATTTGTTGCATTACATATGTTTACATTTGTGTAACTAATTACTTGTTTTATATTGTCTTAAATATGTTTTATTGTAGAGTTTATAACAGAAAATCCAAAAGGTTCAAACTCAATAGACACAAAATTATCAATAGTGAATTTACGAATAGAGACTAAAATTTTAACAATCGCTAGAGCATGAAGAACCATTCGCAATGTAAGATTAGGTTGAGAATGAGAAATAATAGCATGCCCAATACCCTTAACCGAAATAGTCTGACCATTACCTACAAGAATATCATGTTTCATGCGTACATTGGAATAAGACGAGAGAGTACCTTGCGTCGAGGTCATGTGAGATGTAGCACCCATGTCCATATACTAATTTGGATTAGGAGGAGTGAGTCCAGAAGTATACATGGCTGCCTCAATGTATGTCGGGGTCGGAGCGGACTGTGCCAAGTATGCATGAGGTCGTGGGCCAAGAAGACCTGGTTGCGGCTGCAGTGGCTGAGAGGGTGAACGAGAGCCATACAGAGGCCTAGACCACGGCTGCATCGAATATGGGCAAGGCGGAGCCAGCCATTGCCACTTCCACGGCCATGACGGTTGACCCGACTGACCTGCCCACTGCTGCTGCGGCCAAGAGGGTGGCGACGATCGATTCTGGAACTACTAGGACTGTTGTTGTCCCGAATGACCCCCAGGGCAGGAGCCCCTCCTTTTCTGTTTCTGCCGCTGGCCCAATGAAGAAGGTCATTATACGTCGGCAACCAATGGTGAACCGGACACCAGTGTCGCACCAGAAGCAACGCGTTTTGACAATCCTGATTCCTCCGAAACCAACATCGATCGTGCCTGATGAAATGGGGGTAATGGGTCTCTTTGTCGGAGCAGTGTAGAGACCCCTCCGTACGCCTCGGTGAGCCCAGCAATGAGTTGTAGCATAAGGCGATCGTTCGTCATCGGCGACCCGACATTCTACAATCGATCCGCAAGGACCTTGAAGCGCTGACAATATGCCGAGACACCGAGGAAATCTGCCATGGTTGTGGAAGAAAACTCTTGCTCGAGGGAGACAACCCGGGAGTGATATATCCTGAAAAATTCTGCGAAGCCGTGTCCATGCCTGCTCAGCCGTGGAGTCAGGAACCAAAATAGTATGTAGGAGATCTTGGGATATGGTGGCGTAAATCCACTGAAGAAACGTGGCATCGAGAGTGAGACATAATTCCTTGTCCTCGTCGGACGTTGGCGCAGGTAAGGGTGGTGTAGGTGGTATGATATGATGAAGGACCCGATGAGAACGGGCATGGATTTTGAACAACTCTGTCCATGTTGCATATTGGACATTCTCTAATTCGAGAACGATAGAGATGTGATTTTTGATATTGGAAACGGCAAGGGCCGGGTGAAAGCCAGCATCGGCACCCACCATCAGAAGAAAGAAGAAGAAGATTGAAAAAAAATGAACAGAAAAATGCGAACGGCTAGGGCGCAGCGGAAAAGAAAACCCTAGTCTTCTGATATCATAAAGGAATGTAATTTGTTGTTCTATTCATTATAAAAGCGTCCATAAATACAACTCATGAGAACCACTAATCTAGGTAAATTACAAGATACAATATACACCTACCATATATATGAGATATAGAGAATCATAAGATTTACTATCTATTAGTTTATGTTATTGGGACTGGAGTCGATATTCTGATGATGTTATGCGCCAAGCCTTTTACGTGTCGATGTCTTGTGCTTGGTCAAGCCGTCTTAATGAGTGGCGGCAGTTGTATGATGCCAAGGGAGTCATACCGGTTATTGTCGGCGAGCAAACCTGGAAGGCTTTGCAGGAGGCGTGGGCGAGGCCAGAGGAGGTTGAGAGATCACGGAGGGCTAGCAGGAACAGGATGAGAGAGCCAAAGGGTCCTGATACTGTTATATCTAAGCATAGAGGCGGGTCTCGGGGGGCGAATCGCATACGAGATAACATCATAATTTATATTTATATATATATATTTATATATATATATATATGATAAAATAATAAATTAATTGTTACAGCATGAGGAGACGGGTAGGGAACCCACTATGTACGAGCTTCTACTGAGTCTGCATCAGAAAGGCGACAGCTCATTTACGGACCCCAAATCTGAGTGGATAGCTGTAGGTTTATTTAATTTCTAAATTCAAATTAATTTATATATTAACTTTGTTTTTGTTATTATTATGCATGAAAACAATTAACGATTTTGTTTTATCTATCAGACGGAGGTTCAGACTACATTGAAGAGCAGGCGTGCTGCATCGTAGGAGTCTGGCACGTTTGTTGACCCGAACGACGTCTACCTCTCCATTGTCAGGCCTAAGAAGATTCGACAATTTGGCACGGGATACATCGTCAAGGAGTTCAATACAAGATCTGGCTCTATGTCATCCCAGTAGGTTGATCCTCGTCTGGAGCAGTTGTAGACACCATTCGAGGAGGCTGAGACGAGGCATCAGGAGGAGTTGTAGAGGTTGTGCGATGCACAAGCGTAGTCTCAGGAAGAGTTGCAAAGGATGCGCGAGGTTGAGGAGCGTATTAACACTGCGAGCAGCACGACCTCAGGCCCAGATGGACTTCGAGCAGCAACTCCAGCGACAGGTTGAGGAGCGTATTAACACTACAATAGCCGCGCTGGTAGCACGACCTCCTCCTCCTTCCCCTCATGCTGATTAGTTTATTCGATTATGAGATGTTGTATTGTTATTGTAGAATTAATTTGATTATAATTCATATTTATATTTATTTAATTTATTTTGTATTTGCATTTTTTTAAATATTTGTAAATAGGTGGTTGAATAATAATAAATAAAAAATAGGTTCATTATTCCATCTAATAAAAATATTAGGGAAAAAATAAAAAATACATTTACCGATGGACATGAAAGCCGTCGGTAATATTAAATGGGAGGGTATATCGACGAATAAATAATCCGTCAGCAGTATATATTATTTTGGTTCTGGTTTTAAAGTGCCGGCGGATACATGTCTGTCGGTATAAGAATGTTCTCGACGGATATTATATCTGTCGGTAATAAATTAAAACAAAAAATAATATATAATACCGACGGGCTTAATATCCATCGGTAAATTAAAAGAAATAGGGATCCCTGGCGGCAACTTACTGACAGCAGCTTCCATTAGAAAGTTGTCTTCGGGGCGAGAAATCCATCGGCAAGTTAAATTACCGACAAAGGTTTCGCTGACGACCTAGATCCGTCGGCAAATCACTTACCAACGGATATGGCCATCGGTAATTCCAATTTTTTTATAGTGAAATAAGCCATAAGCTAGCTTATTATACTTATCAAACATACGCATAATAAGAATTATAATTCCATGTTATTGCGAACCATGCCAATAGTCAAAACAACAAAACCTTAGTAATTCAGTACCCTCTACTTAAAAAAAGATCACAAATAAAGAGCAACTCCCTTGTTGTGTTTTATTAAGAAAAAACCCGCATTTCTCTCAGAAGCTCTCTAGAACTTGTCTATGTCCTCGTCCTCGAACTCAATATATTCATCACCTGGACCATCATTATCCTCGTCAAGTCCACCAATAATCTCATTAAGCCTGGTTCTCTCCAAAAGCTCACCGTATGCGTTCAATAGCCTTGCTTCATCCTATTAGACGAAATCAAATATTAGAAAAGACAAAATCAACCCTAATCACGTAATTTATCAATTCAACCGATTTAAAAATGTATGCTTCACATGACTTAAATGGGAGTCACAGATTTTGAGTCGGGTTCATTAGCATTTCTTTCAAAAACCAGTTATCATAATAATTTCAAATGATAAATCCTTGAAAAAAAGGATCACTTCTGCATACCATTACAAAACAATTCGCATTAGATTCATAAACCTCCAATATTAGATTATATAGTGTAAATTAGTTTCCAAATTAAAAAAAAATCATTTCTTTTTCAAGTTTTCAGTTGTTTCAATCATTTGATCAAACACTTTATGAGCACCTTCACAAGTGATTGACTCTGGTATATCAGGATCCTCCCACCTAACTCCTGTGAGGGATTTTCCAACAATGAGTTAACATCAATTCCAAATCCTCAAAGGCTAGCCTCATTTACTTGGTCTTTTCTCAACCCAATTACACATAAAAAGGGGCACACGAAATAGGCTTCGCCGATTGCTTTCGGGCAATTCATCAAGCACATTGCTTTTAGGCAGAGCGGCGAGCTCCTATTGCTCTTAAAATGTTGAATGGGTTATTTCTATCTTGACTGTGGGGTGGGGTGACCGATGTTGATGAATAGTGAAATCCTCCGTCTCACGAATAGAACGAACACAATAAATTCTTCAGATGATCAATTTTGAATTCTTTTAATCATCAGACCATTTACTTAAGTAAAATTAAATTACAAATTTTAATGGTTAGATTTTAAAATAATAAAAAGGTGAAGGGTTATGTTATAAATTACATAAGTATGGTAATTATAAATAATTATGGTAATTTAATTACAGTGATAATATAGGTTATTTAAAAAAAAATACAAAGTACAAAAGAGTACAATTGGAATATTCACTTGTATTCAGTTGTACTCAAATGTATGGATGTGATTAATTTATCATACAATCTAATGATAATTTTAACAGTACCTATGAACACACAAGTACGACGACTCCCTATCGGTAGAAAACCCAACACTTTACCCAGTTTACATTAAGAGATGGCAGAAGACGAGAACACTCGGCCACCTATCTGTGATAACTAAACTGGACAGTTCAGGGTAACCTTATCATTAACTACTTAACAACATTATGATTTCAAATTTTCAAATCCAATTAAGATCTTGAGGCTCATTATATTAATAAGTTATTGAATTCCTAGTCTTATAATATCTTGAAACCTTCATTCCAGTTGGGCGTGTATTCCAGTTGGGCGTGTGTGTGATGGATTTAGAATCTTCTAATATCTTGAAATTTTCATTCCAGTTGGGCGTGTGCACAACTACATTTGCAAAAAATAGAACCAATCACTATCAATTCTTTACTCAATTAAATTATATAAAAAGAACTTTTAAATATGAAACTTCCCTGAATATCTGTTCTAACTTGCTAAGTATTTGATACTTGGGATTTTGATGTAGTTTTGAAGAAATGACTTGAACAATGCGAACTCTTATTTTCTTACATGTTAAATATTATATAAGGCTATAAAATATAGATTTGAAGATTCTGATGTACAAAATAAGTAATAAAACAGGTGGATGGGATATTTTCTACTTGTAGACGCAGGAAAATGGCATGAGATATGTTCTAACCTGGTTCGCCGGACATCTCATTAATGTTCGGTCACATATAGTAGAACATATCATGATTGTTCAAATTTGTAATGTGCACTAATATTAATAGTGCTGGTTAAACATTAATGAACATGTCCAATTCGTCAATTGTAATGATTGAACTAACTCGATTCAATTAATTACACGCAATAATATAAGGATAAGACATATTTTAGAGAGGGTGTTTACTCAAGCTTATACTATTTTTCTTAAGTTATTTTGTATACGGTAGAAATAAGTAGCCGAGTATAAAATTGACATGCTTATAAATGGAAAAATATCAAAGTTGAACCGGAGAATAATAATACAGAGTGTCTTCAAACAATAGCACTGTTCAAAATTAGTTTTTGAATAAAATTACAAAAACATTCAAATAGTGTATTTAGTGAGAGAAATCACAGTTAATAATATTATGATGAAAATTTGAGAATATGAATTTAAATAAGATATGTAGGGTAGGTATTAGATTTCATAAATGGAGAATGCATATTTGTACACACATGGATAGGACTCTTTACTCTTCTAATGCCTCGTCTGGTTTACGTGATAGGATAGGATTAGGCCGGATAAGGCCACTTATCCCATAAGATCCACCGTTTGGTGTATGAGACTGTAGCTCGGGATGAAATATCCTAGCCCGTCATAATCCCATGAAATGTTTATAACTCTATCTCATCCTTAACTCTGGGATATATTATCCTCGATTTACTCCTATATAGGAAATGACCAAAATACCCTCGAATTGCATTGTCGAAAGTCTTGATTGCCCTCACATACATGCATAATTACAAGTTCACCATCATATATACACATCAAATTTGTTGAACCCTGATCACACAGACAAGCAACACCTAGAACAAGGTATCCCCAATTCCTCTGCAATGGCCTTTTACACGTTGAACAACACAGTCGCATCTCGATGGGTATTTGTTAGGGAAGAAACATTGCGATATCACTAGTATATTGCCAATGCATCTTGTAGATCTAGTTATTCATTGCGATGAGTTTAGATTAAGAGTATTTTTTCTAACTATTTGCTTTCTTTTGTTTAAGGTAATCAGGAACTCGAAGTTGTTGGTGGTCAGTGCCTTTAACAATTTTTTCGAATCGACAACCGTTCTCCTTCTCAAGTAAGAGTGCTCAATTTTCTTATATAGTTTGGTAGTAGAATTTAGTTGTCAATTTCTTGTGCATGTTGATTACGGTAATCCTATATTTTCAAAACTAAATACAAAAAAGGGCATTGTTGTGTGGCTTTGGGTGATTGTCTAAATTGAAGAGAAGTAGTCATAACTGTTTATGTTGAGATTCATTCATAATGCTATGTTTTTTTACTTATTTGTATAGTACTGTGTAGTTATCAAAAAAAAAAAGAAAATGTCGACTGTATAACCTCTTCTCGTGACTGATATTGATATCTTGCCTTAGTGCTCCGTTGTTGTATGCTTCATTTTCTTGATTGCAGATAAATGATAGTGTTTGCGATATGTCACCTATATGAAAAAACACGTTTACCGTATGATCAAACTTCAGTAATCATGAATAAATATTATGTACGTGAATGTTGTGTACTAAATGTTAATGTGTCGTTAGAAGTAGGGCATTATCTTCAACTGAACAAACATGGCTACAAAAACTTGAACAAAGTTATGTTATTGTGGGTATTGCAATTTCAGATGGGTTACTTATGGATTGCGATGAATCTGACATTGCAATGGATGTCATTGTTGAAGAGGTTACAAATTTGATAAAAAAAACTCATGATGGTTCATTTTTACCAAAACTTTATGGAACCTCATCGTAAATGTCGTTGCTCACAAGAAACTCCTTCACTCTATCAGTTAGTTGATAGATTTCCTGATCAAATTAAGCATATGTCCAATCTCATCAGCATCAGTGATATAACATGTGTTGAACAATTACGAATGGATACAAATGCATATGAGAGGTACGGTACAATAACAGTGAAAGCGGAATACTATGACCACATCGTAGAGGTACTATAAATTAATTAAGCAACAATCTTTTTATATTATCAATTTGGACAATTTACATTTCCTACTCAAATTATAATTTTTATTTCCTTCCAGTTGTGTTTTCGTAGAGTTTTAACTGTGTGAAATTTATATAATGGTGTAGGAGAGCGATATCCAATGCAACTTCCGTCTTGATGAGTTCCCGTTGTTTCTCTATTGCAATAACATCTTTGTTAAGGGCAATGCTGCTGAAATTGACTTTGGCGAGTATCCGGTTGTGGAGTTTCCAGGTGGTAACCCCAAGAACCAAATGCTGATTGAAGACTCCAAAAATGGGGATGACCTTTTGTTGGATACCTAAAGAGAGGGGATGGAGATTGATGATTTGGGAGCTGTTGTCGGTGATGTGAACATAGCAGAGGGGCTCGGACTACCCTATTCTCCCCCATCTTCCGGTGATGACAATGACGAGGGAGATAATCAGCCTATCATTATAAAGTGAAGCATTGAACCAAAACGTCCCTACCTTAAATTATTTTGCCTGGTTACTTTGGGTTGATGACTCATTTTTCAGAGAGAGTAACCATAGCGTGTCAATCACTAAATGTTAGTTTGGGTGCAGGACGTTTTGAAGTAGTAGTTTCTATTTTTATTAGGGCCCATTTGGTTTGGAGGATGGGATAGGATAAGGTTGGATAGCTTCACTTATCCCAGGTAATCAAGCGTGTGGTATATCAAATTAAAACCCGGGATAAAAGTCACGGCCCATCCCGGCCCGCGTATTATCCCTCACATATGTGACAATTCAATCCCACTCTACCCCTTCGAATAAATTATCCATTCTTTAGTCCGGAGACCAAATGACCATGATACCTCTGCTTTTTAATGATAAAAGTCGAACTTGCACACAAAATTAATTACATATCTACCAACATAATAAGCGTTACTCAGAAACCCTGACTTCCCCTAACTTCTGAAGACGAGAGCAGCAAAACAATGGCGATTTACGAGAGTAACTTAAATGGATTTGTGAAAAAAAAAATATTTTCTTTCCTTATAAATCAACAGATCCCCTTCGCACCGGCTAATTTGTAAAATTCAATCGCCTTGAAAATGGCCACAAACTCCTCCCCCGCAGTCCTCCCAARTTCRGACCCCCAAATTGTCCCTGCCGTCGTCACCGCAGCCTTCGCCACCGACAACCAGCAATTAACCTCCTCCGCCCCTCCCTCGGCCGTACGCACATTCTTCTCCGGCATCTTCTCGACCGTGCGCGCTGGCCTCTCTAACCGCCGCCCCATCTTTCGAATATTTCACTCTTTTCCATTTTATTTCCTATTTCAATCTTTTCAATAACACCTTGGCAATTTCAGGTGTTTCGCTGCGGACCGTTGTCGTTTTATGTTTGTGTAAGTTTCGTAATTTCTGCATATTTGGGAGTCATAGATTTTTCATTTTACTTATTTTTTCTTGAATTGAATATTTCTGCGAGTAAATTTGTGGAACCAGGTTTTATTTTTATTTTTGGCACGAGTTTCACGGATCTATAATGGTGTAGAGTGGTGCGAGATTTTGGAGTTATAAATTTATAATCTTGAGAGAATCGCTTTTAAATTTGTATAAGATTTGAGCTTTAGCCTGTAGGCATGGTGCTGAGATTTGGCTTTTAAATTTAAGGGTATGTGGTACCGATGGAAATTACATTCGAGTTTGGGGCCACAGTTTGGTTTCTTGAATTCAAACAAAAAAAGGTTTCTTGTTTTTCATATAAGTGCAATATTCTCCAGATTTTCGTATTCGGACCTGTGTCGTTCAATCCGTTCGGGAATTCGGACCTCTCTGTATACGACAACAATCAAGGTATATATAAATAAAGGTGAGTGGTGTTTTATGTTGTGTGGTAATAGTGCAGTGGTCATAAATAGTAATTATTATTATGAAATGATGATTTGATACTTAAAAAAAAAGCTAAAAAAAAAAAGTTTCCTACGTAATTGTTGTGTGGTTTTGCAGCGAAGCCCAAGCAGTTTCTTGAACGTACGATCGGGTTTACAATAAACTACAGACGGGAAGATGAGAACGATCCTCGAGAATTTTCAGAATTCCTGGATATAAGGTTGTGGTTTGTTAGACTGGACACTATGTATCCATGGCTCCCCGTTCTGCTGGACTGGCGTGGAGGAGAGCTTGCACGCTATGCTGCTATGCTTGTACCTCATCAGGTCAAAATCCAAGGAATAGCTTTATAATGTCACTTAATTAATATTCTGACTTAGGAGCAACGTGTTAAATTAGTGTCTCGGTTATTTAATAATCTCACTAAATTAACAAATTTTAGTCTATTGGGTTTTTGTGTTTGTTTTGGGTTGAGTTTTTGATGTGTGATTTGTGAAAATGCAGATGAGTATGAGAATGGGAGTGGTGTTCAACCCAGAGGCATTGGAGTTGTTTGTGGTTTAGAAAAGTGTTTGTTGTGTTACTCATGGTTGAAGGAGCATCATGATAATGAGAGTCCATTGCCCAGATTGAAGGCTAAAGACATGGCTAGGATGCTTGGCTTTGGTATTGGAGATGACCTCTTTGATTTTGGCAAATGCCTATTTAGATTATTTTTCGGATTGTTAGTTTCTTTTTAATGTGAAAAAAACGTATTTTTTGATTGTTAGTTTCTTTTTAATGTGAAAAAATGTATTTTTCGGATTGATATACGAGGATTGTTGCTAAATCTTATTTGCATGAATGTTTTTATTAAATAATGCAACGGGCTAAAAGGGGAAAATTGTCATTTAATCATCCCTTGTCCAAGAAAACAAACGCTTGGCTGGATAATTTATCATCAACCCACAAATACAAAAATCAATTTTACCAAACACAAGTCTAGCTCATCTCTATAGTATTGACCCGTATTATCCCGGATTTAGGATATAATTATCATATTCCATACCTAAACCAAACGAGCCCTTAATGTTTATGTGTCAAAGATGTTTAAGTTATCTTCAGCTTTAGTGCTCTCTTGTTTAGTGTAGTTTTGGGTGTGCTTGACCATAACAGGTTTCACGGCCCTTATTTATATTAGCGGCCATTTTTTACGTAATTAATTTTGGCATCATGCCTGACTGCATCTAATGTGGTGTGGATGCAACTAGGGGATGTTAGAATCAAGTGACCAATCATGTCGGTTTGCATACTTCGCTCTTTGTATCATGATCTTATTTGAAATCTTTTGGTAAATAAGTGCATTTGTTTATTTCTTGGTCCTTAGGAATTTGAAAAGCTCATAGACACCTTAAATTAACACCCCACAGTTAGTTATATAATAAATAGACCTTGCATCCGCATGAGCTTTGAGTACAAAATAACATACAGGCGCATATGAATAATTCAATAACAAGACCAATACATTATTTGTTGTTTAAAAACTTGAAAATAAAACACACCATACAAAAAAGTAAATCAATAATAAGAAGCTTACATAGCACAGACACATGAAATATAAATTGGCTAACATATTCGTTGTAACGTGGTAAGCAACATGGAAAATTGCCCACGGGAATAGTTTGCAAAATATAAATTAATTATGAGACGGAAATTAAGCTACCACACATACATGCAAAGTCAGGGGGAGGAGACAAGTCATGGATGTCCATTAGTGTTATATGTTGTTGGAACCTCTGCATGGGGGGACGAATTTGCTGGACGTGGGCCACGTTTGAGCCTCTCTGGTGTCCGAGTACCCAAAATGCGTGAACTATTATTTTCTGATGCAGGTGGGCCCGATCCACTGAATTCTCCGAAACACGATTGTTGTTCCATACTTGCTAATGTTTGGCTGGTTCTCTCAGGTCTTCACATGTATCTGAATCATCCAAAATGATTATTTTTCCTTTTCGAGATGGTATGGCCTTTTTTTTGTTCTTCTTCTTATGATCGAGATTAGTTGTCGTGCCAATCGCAAGAGAAGCCCCCTCGGTTAGTGCATCATACATCTGTTGTAATTCCTAATTTGGTGTATAATTCTGAAAATGTATTTGTAGTATTAATATGTATATTTGGAGAATAGTAGATAGAGAGAGAGAGAGAGAGAGAGAGAGAGAGAGAGAGATGACTTGGGAAGGAAGAGAGGAAGATAGTGAAATTGTAATTAATTTCTTGCTCTTTCTTGTTCCTTTCTCATATATAATTACCCACACAAGGGGGGACCAATATGAAATGGCCTTTGATCCCTAAAACCCGGTAGTTCATAACAAACATTCAAATGAAGCATAATAATTGAATGGCTTAATTGAAATCTAAGGTTCTGGTTTCGCCACGTGTCATCTCCAACCCAAGATCCGCTCCGCTTCTGAACGGGTGCAACCGACCCAGACCCGACTGAATCCTTTTTCCCTTTTTCCACATCGCACAGCTCGTTTAGTTTCTCTCCAAGTCTATTTCTTGCCCTAATCTCCCAAATTGTCGACGATTGTTCCCGATCCATGACAATACCGCCCACCATTGAAGATCCTTGTCTCCAAAGATCAGACTTTGGAAAGAGACTTTGTAAGTATTCTTTGTCTTCCCATGTTGATTGTTCCTTTATTCCATTACACCAAGTAATCAGAAATTAATTACCTCTCTTCCTTTCCTGCGTACAACTCTCTGACCAATTGATTCGTTTGGTGTAATTAGGAATTTGCCATCATCACCTAACACCAGTAGATCTGAGATGGGAGGCGGGTGCACGGTGGGGCTAAGATTCTTCTTTAAGAGGGAAACGTGGAAAATCGGGTGAATTCGGGTCCCCTCGGGCAAATGTAAACGGTAAGCCACCTCCCTATCTTTTATGTGATTTGATAAGGACCATAAAACCTGGCAGAAAGATTTTTTTCCTGAGAGCAACTGAATTCTGCCTGAATGGTTGTAGTTTTAGATACACCCAATCACCTATCACAAAATGCCTCTCTACCCTTCTTTTTATCTACATAAAACTTCATACGATATTGTGCCTGTTGTAAATTTTGCCTGAGTTCCTGTGTTAATTTGTGTTTCCATGAATGAAGTGGGGGGTTGGTAACCATATAGTGCCTGAAAAGGTGTGGTTTTTAAGCTTGTATGATAATTTGTATTGTACCAAAACTCTGCTAGGGGTAGTCGCTTAGCCCACTATTTAGGGTTCTGTTAAACCACACATCTGAGTTAATTCTCTAAACATTGGTTCAGTCTCTTAGTCTGACCATCAGATTAGAGATGGTAGGCAGATGTGAAATTCAGTTGAGTCCCTATTGCTTTGAATAGCTCCTTCCAAAGTGCACTAGTAAAAACTTTGTCTCTATTAGTAACTAGGTGTAGGGGTTGTCCATGTAACTTGTAGATAGAATCCAGGAATAGCTTAGCAACTGTTATAGCAGTAAAAGGATGTGCTAAGGCCATGAAGTGACCATAATTGGTGAACCTATTTATCACCACCAAGATCACATCCTTTCTCATAGATTTATGCAACCCTTCAATGAAATCCATGGAAATATGGGTCCAAGCTTGATGGGGGATGGGCAGGGGTTGGAGTAACCCTGGGTAGAGTCCCCCTTCAGATTTATATTTAGCACACACTTCACACTGCTTAACTCCACCTCTTTTTTCATGAGTGGCCAATAGAAGATACTGCTAGCTCTTTTATAAGTATCCAAAATGCCAGAATGACAGCCATAAGTTGAGTTGTGCATCTCAGTCACAATGATCTTCCCGAGTGGGTTCATTTCCCATCCCTATTCTCCCTTTATACCTGATGATTTCCCCTTGTAGCTCAAATTCAGGATGTGTCAGGGGGTCTAAAGACTTTGCCACTAGGATCTTGGCAAAGAAAGGATCATCTGGGTAGCTAGAAGCTACCTGTTGCACCCATGTTGGTGTGATGGTTGAGATAACCTGACAACCCTCCAGGATGTTCCTTTGCCTGGATAAGGCATCTGCTACCTTGTTCTCTACACTGATTCAAACTTTTGTGCACCCCTTTTAAAAATATTTGATTTGAAAACACGTAAGTTTTCTCGCAAGAGTACGAGAAACTTGTAGGGTGGTGAGTTTGACTCAAGTCGATTCTCTCGAGGACAACTGTTTGGTCTCTTAGATATTTTTCTCAATTCACAAATAAACAAGTAATACATACAAATTGGGTTTTTTTTTGAAGATTTTGAATTGAACATTATGAACTAAGGCAATATTAAAGCTAAAACTAATTATTTAGAACTAGATTACCAACTAAGAACAATAATTAAACTACTCGAACTTTAAGAACTAAAAATTAACAGCAACGAATATAAGAGCATGAATATAAGAAACTACCATGAAGCAATTGTATCATAAGAATCTAAAAATGGGAAATTAAACATAAATCAAATTGAATTAAAAAACTAGATGAATCCAATATCCAATACTCTAGCATAAAATAAATCAAAAACTAATTGTCTAGTTCTAGAACTAACTAAGAAATTAACTAGAAAATTAACTAAGAGTTTAGAATACTTATTGAAACTAGTAAAAGCGGTAAAAATCTCCAGCGAATCCGGAGTTTGGAACGAAATCTCAATTTGAAGTGATTCTTGAGCGTAAGGATCTTGAATCTTCAATCTTGATTTCTTTCTACGTAACGGAGTGTGTAAATGTGTTGTTTCTGTGCTCTCTAACCCTAGGTAGTCGTCTCTCCTCTTTTGGTAGTGGTCTCTCCTTTTAAAAACTGAAATATGAAGGGTATTTATAGATATAACATGTCTTGGCGCACAAGAAACCCTAAAAATGTATTTCTAGGCAGCCACGTCGACGTCGCGTCGATCGACGCGTGCTGAAGCTCGGCGTCGACGCTGCCTGTGTGCTTATGTCGATAGGACATGGGAGTCGACTGACGCTGTCATAGATCGACGCAACAGCAAGTTGCGTCGGCTTGGCGTCGATAGACGCACTCTTGGATCGATGCTTCAGAGAGTTGCGTTGGCTTGGCATCGACTGAGTGTCGACCATCGTGGGCAGGATCTGCGTTGACGTAGCGTCGACGCTCGCGTCGACCGACGCGACTGAGAGTACGTCTCATTTTTCTCGAACTTTCTGCTACTCGCTCACCGGAAAGCTCGTTCTCCACTTTTGAATATCGAACTTCATCTACTTACGCGCCGAACTCTTCCGCTTACTTAGTTGTAAGGTGAAAAACAACGAATAATCACCTATTCTCATCAATTATGATCAAAATACGGTAAAATAAGCTGAAAATATAAAAATACAGAATTAGGCTTAAATCATCCAACTTATACCAAAAACAAATAGAAAAAAAAACTAAAATACTAATAAAAATAAGGACAAATCTGCGTTAATCATACACCCTTCTGGCAATGAATCTCATAATCAAACCCCAATAATTTAGTGATCCAATTCTGTTGCATAGGGTTCATGATCTTCTGATCTGGTAGATGTTTAAGTGCTTGCTGGTCTGTTTTGATGGTGAACTTATACCCCTGTAAGTAGTGTCTCCATTTCTGTATAGCCATTAGCACAGCTAAGAACTCTCTCTCATATATTGACAAACTCCGATTCTTAATGCATAGGGTCTTGCTCATATAGGCTATAGGTCTACCCTCCTGCATTAGGACTGCCCCCACTCTAGTGCCACTAGCATCTGTCTCCAGTACAAAAGGTTTGGAGAAATTAGGTAAAGCCAATACAGGAGCTGTCACCATTGCCTCTTTAAGATTGCCAAAATCACCCTCTTCCTCATTAGACCAAGTGAAAGCCCCCTTCTTAAGCAAGCATGTTAGTGGCTTGCTTAACAACCCATAATCTTGAATGAACCTCCTGTAGTAACCAGTGAGCCCTAGGAATCCCCTAAGTTGTTTGACGTTAGTAGGTCTTAGCCATTGTACCATACTTGCTATTTTGTTAGGATCAGTAGAAACCCCCTCTTTGGATATAATGTGGCCCAAATATTCAATTTGCCTCTGTCCAAATTGGCACTTACTCCTCTTAGCAAATAAGGATTGCCTCCTGAGTAAAACCAATACTGCTCTCAAGTCCTGGTAATGGGATTCTTCTGTCTTGCTGTAGATAAGGATGTCATCAAAGAAAACCAAAACTGACTTCCTTATCATAGGTTGAAAAACCTGATTCATCAGTGACTGAAAGGTTGCTGGTGCATTACATAACCCAAAGGGCATCACGAGGAACTCATATTGCCCATTGTGTATGTTGAAAGTTGTAACATATCTATCCTCTGGCCTTACTAGTATTTGAAAATATTCAGACCTCAAGTCAATCTTGGAAAAGTACATTGCCCCATGTAATTCATCTAATAACTCATCAATGATGGGAATATGGTAGGTATGTTTGATAGTGAGGCTGTTAAGATACCTATAATCCACACACATTCTCCAGGTGTTGTCCTCCTTCTTGACTAAGAGGACTGGGGAAGCAAAAGGGCTGCTGTTGTGTTGTAGAACTCCAGATTCCAGGAGCTCTTTAACTATCTTCTCAATTTCATTCTTTTGGTTGTGTGACACCTTGTAAGGGAACTGATGTTTAGGGTTGCTTCCCTCCTTCAAGACAATGTGGTGTTCCACCCCCTGGTAGGTGGCAATCCTCTGGGTTCCTCAAAAACATCTTGAAATTACACAAGTAGGTCATCTAATTTAGCTAAACTGCCCATTGATTCTGGTTTAGCCCTAATCTAGAACACTTCTTCAATCTGGGAGGGTATGTCTTTATGGATCATCTTAAAGAGTAGGACCAGAGATGATGTGGCACTCATTTGGTGAAGATATAGCCTGTATCTTTACCCTCTTTCCCAACATGGAGACATTAAAAGTCATATGGTCATAGTCCAACTCAATAGGAGTACAGGACTTCAACCAATCTCCACCTAGGATTAAGTCATACCCTTCATTTTCTAAAACCCTTGGTGAAAAAGAGAAAGGGTGACCCTGCATCTTCCATCTAAATTATGATACTCTTGTGGAGATAACCATCCTCTGCCCATTGACCACCTTAACCAAAATTGGTTTGTCCTATTCTAGGGTGCACCCCAATCTCTTTGCAGTTGACTCTTGGATAAAGCTGAGAGTACTGTCAGTGTCAATAAGTATGTGCAACTTTTCATTTTCCAGTGATCCATTAAGCCTCATGGTGGTAATCTCACCCTCTCTTGAAATGGAATTCAAAGACATCTTGATTTCCTCCATAGAGTCAGTATCTTCATGTCCAGTCATCTCATTGTTGGTATATGGTCCCATGTAGTGCCTCTCTTCTTCCTCAGTCATGACCATGTATGATATCATGTTCTTGCATTAGTGTCCCCCTGAAAAAGGCTCATCACAGTTGTAGCTCAACCCCTTGTCCCTCCTAGCAGCCATTTCAGTGGTTGTGAGTAGTTTGAACTGGGGTCTGTTTGAGACAGGAGGTGGTGTTCATGTCATTCCTCCTGGGGTGAAATTGGGTAGTGGGCTTGACTATTGTTCCGAGATTCTTGGCTAGTTCCTCCAATGTGTGTAATTGTCTTTGCCCCAACTCAATGGTTTGTTGCAGGGATGTGGGTTCAAACATGTGTATAAAAGATTGTAGTTCCTCACTTAATCCACTGATGAAGCTGGCAATGAAGTAGTCTTCAGAATAAGCCCCTCTGTTTAATAGTAACATACAAGCTCTGAGTTCATCAAACTTCTCCACATATTCTGCATAAGATTGTGTGTGCCTCAGTTTATTAAATTTAGCAATGATTTTGGTTTCTTTTAACTCATCAAAACTAGCTGATAGTATTTCTAGGAATTGAGCCCAGGTCAGATCCAATTGTCTGATTGAGAAATGTCGGTACCATTGAGCAGCCTTACCATCAAAGTGCATAGGTGTTAGGGTTACCTTTTGTGCATCTGGTATGTTGGGAATGAGTTTAAAATATCCTTGGCATTTTAGAATCCAAGATCTGGCCTGAGAACCATCAAACTTGGGGAAATCTATTTTGGGCAGTGGGCTTATGATGTTATGGGCAGGGTGGTCCTGGATCATCCTATTTGGTGGTGTTGATTGCTACCTTGGTGTAGTTCTTGGGGATGTCCAACCTGGTCCTGGATCACCCATAATTGAACCCTCATCAGCATGTTTTGTTCCCTTGTCTAGGTTGAGTAGCTGTAATTGAATAGATGCCAAAGTTTGAAATAGATGATCAAATTTGCCCATCATATATGTGTTGATCCCATTGATCCGTTCTTGTAATCTCATCTCTGTCGCTTCTCTTTTTGCATATTCGGTTTGAAGAATTTGATCTATGCATTTTTGGGCTTCCTGCAGATCTTTGAAGCAGGTGGTTTCGTCCATCCTGGGGATTGCAGCTCTGAGATACCAATTGTTGTAATTCCTAATTTGGTGTATAATTCTGGAAATATATTTGCAGTATTAATATGTATATTTGGAAAGTAGATAGATAGATAGATAGATAGAGAGAGAGAGAGAGAGAGAGAGAGAGAGAGAGAGAGAGATGACTTGGGAAGGAAGAGAGGAAGATAGTGAAATTTTAATTAATTGCTTGCTCTTTCTTGTTCCTTTCTCATACATAAATACCCACACAAGGGGGGGACCAATATGAAATGGCCTTTGATCCCTAAAACCCGGTAGTTCATAACAAACACTCAAATAAAGCATAATAATTAAATAGCTTAATTGAGATCTAGGGTTCTCATTTTGCCATGTGTCGGTCTCCAACCGAAGATTCGCTCTGCTTCTGAACGGGTGCAACTGACCCAGACCCGACTGAATCCTTTTTCCCTTCTTTCTCATTGCACAACTCGTTCAATTTCTCTCCAAGTTCATTTCTTGCCCTAACCTCCCAAATTGTTGACGATTGTTCTTGATCCATGACAACATCCCCGTGAATAGCATTGAAGTTGAGTCCAGTTCGGATCACCATAATATTGGTAGGCAGCAGCGAAAGGTTCATGCTGTGTTCGAATATGTAGTAACAAAATAACGAATTTATGAAAATAAATTACATGCACTACATTCACATAACTTGATTATTTTAGAAAAGAAAACACGTAGTTCAATTTACCTCGAAAATGTCATCCCAAACACAGGTAGGTGCATTCAGGGTGTTCAAAGCCTCTGAATATTGAACACCATGCTTTCTAAGAACAAAATAAAATACACAGAACCACGTCCGAAGTAAGTTTATCTTGCGTTGCAATCGGCGTAGGTTAAGAATCTAGCTAATTCAGAGTTTAGATTTTCGGTCGCAAATACAATGGCATTATGTCGATTTTCAGCCGGTTTGAACAAACCCCGTTTGCGATTTTCAATTAGCAACTCAATGAAATGGTTGTCTGCTTCCACTGTCCATCGCTTTGTGTATAAGAAATCTATTTGGGTGGCTGGGTGAGGGAAGGGGTGTTTTGAAGTTTTATCTAATCTTATCATTCTTGGTCTGCTTATTAGAAGTTGTAAACCATTATATTGCTATGAATAGAACAAGTGTAAGTCTTTTGGTCAATATATTCATCTACTTCTATGATGACAAAGATGACTACTTTATAAAAATGAAGCTTGAAGAGAATATATTCTCTGTCTGCTATCATTTTCAATTGGCATATTTTGAAATTTTTGGCCATCCTCCGAAACATTTTATGTGAATTTATCCACTACAAATGATGGAATTGAGGACTACACCATAAGAATCTAGTTAGAAAGAATATGTTCTTTGTATATAGTCATGAATGCGCAGATGACTCTTGAAAATATAGTACTACATTATGTTGACAATACATAAAAGTTATCAACGAGTCTAACAATTAACCATTAGATTGTGCCTATCACACCACAAAAAAAAAAGGAAAAAGGTACAACAGAACATAAGTTAATAGTACATGACGTAACTAGTAGTTAAACTTATTGATTTACTGGAACAACAAGCACACAACCAAAAACCAAATGAGGGCTTCACAAAAGTAGAATGACTTCATTCAACCATGTCATAATTTAAAGTGAATGGGCCACAAAATACTAGAAATTAGCATTGTCACTAAATCACAAATAGTAGGATTATGACCATTACTGTTAAAACCCATGCAAGCCGGGTGCAATGAATTCGTTTGTCGATTTGAACTTTATATGTTTGGGACTCAGTCATAGAGGCAAGCAATTGCTGGCGTAATTCTCCAACCAAGTGTCGCTAGGGATGGCAATCCGGACCCGCCTTGCCCCGTGCCGTTTGGGGCGCACCGCCCCGTGACACGGGGCGGGACGGGGCCGGGTATCGTCTCCGCCCCGCGGGTACCCGCCCGCCCTGCAGTATATTTTTTATTTTTAAATATTTATTTTATATGAATTATTAATTTTTTTTACATTTAGTATTGTTTTTAATTGATTTCTCATCTTATATTTAATTTTTATAATAATATATGTATTATAATATATTAAATTAATTTTAAATTTAATAAAAAGAAAGAAAAATTGATCTAACGGGCCGACCCGACCCGTGACACGTGATGGGGCTACCCGACCCGACTCGTTAGCTGGACGGGGCGGGTTCGGGTCCTCTAGTACCCGACCCCACCCGACTCATTGCCATGCCTAAGTGTCGCATTGCGTCTTATGAGGGATGATCAATGAAAATAAATAATTTACACTTATTAGCCTGCAAAATGCCAATCATATATATGTGTTACATTTGTGTTTTCATTGAACACCGGCTCTAAAACTAATTAAAATGAATTGGTCAATTATTTTTATGAGAAGAAACCGTATAGCTGAATTTCCCCCTCTATTAGGACACGACAGAAATCGTCGATCCAGATTCCTCTGCATCTTAGACACTTGAACTCGTAATGGCAGCTTACAGTAACATTTAGTAGGGAGTTCTCGTTTACATGTGGTGAAACCAATGTAACGGTTAACTTGCGAACGACGAATCATGTGACGTACTCATTTCACTAAATATGCAATCAGATTTATCAAAGGTTTGGCAGTTAGCGACACGTGATCAAATAAGATGTGAATTCACATAGATTAGGAACCGATCATATAGGCGCACTTAAAAGTTCATTACTATACATAATGTACTTAAATACTTGGAACATGATCCATAAACATGACCATTGTTGGAAGTCCAATGCTACGATAACTATTGTATTCCTACCAATTTTGTGCTCGTAAACAAAATACAAGTCCTAACTCAAATCTTCATGTTGTATAAGAGAACACTCAATAATCAGTATGACAATTTTCACCATATGGTATACACACAGTACTTTCAAACAAATAATCATAAGCTTCTATCCCCAACTTCTCTATCCCATTCCTAGGAGTAGATCAAAGTGCAATAATTTATAAGTGTGTTCATATAACAATTACCAAAAATGCATGGATGTTGTTCAACTCTAGACTCAATCCAAAGAACCCTAAACACAATTATAATTAACATCCCAAAATAATGGAATTATAAATATATACATCAATTCATCCAAAGTAGTAACTGTACCAAAAACACAAACCTGAAACCCTTAACATCCAAGTTGTTCAACATACCATAGACAATCCGGTAACTCACCATGTTTCTAAAATTGAATTACCGAGCACAACTAAAACAATTTAGTAAAGGGATCCCGAGAAATAAAACCAAGCAGCCGTCTATAGGGTTCACCATTTATATATCCAAAATTTAATGAAATCGAAAATCTTTATATATATATATAGGAAGCACTACAAAAAAATCCGGCAATGCTGACGGCCAAATCCGTCAGGATTCCGTCAGGATAGGGAATACTGACGGCCTCCTGACGGATAATGGCCGTCAGCATTTTTGTGGTCAGGATTCCAGTATACTGACGGCTTTAACGTACCCGTCAGAAATGCTGACGGTATAGGAATACTGATGGCCTCCTGACGGATAATGGCCGTCAGCATTTTTGTGGTCAGGATTCCAGTATACTGACGGCTTTAACGTACCCGTCAGAAATACTGACGGCCTGCTGACGGGCATCGGCCGTCAGTATTACTTCCCGTCAGTATTTTCCCCTTTTTTCCGCAAGAGCCCAACCCACAACCCAACCTGTGTTAATTTAATTCCCCACATGTGGCATGGGTGTGGATTCGAACCCCAGACCTCTTGCAAATAGAGGAGTGGTGTTACCGTCTCGCCAAGTCGATTACATGTGAAAGATTATATACTTTTAATATATATTAGATATATAAATTAAGTTATAAGTATAATTATAATTAATTATATTATATTTATAAATGTAGATTATATTTATGAATAATAATATATAAATGCATAATATTATTATAAATATATTTATAAATAAATAAATATATATATATATATATATAAATAATTATAAATATATATTATTTTAAATATATATTTATTATATATTGTATATTAATAATAATATATTATTTTTATAAATATATAATTATTATATTATATTATATTTATAAATAATTAATATAATTATATATTTTATTTTATAAATAATAAATTAAATTATAAATATATAATATTATTTATATAATATATAATATATTATTTTTATAAATATATAATATTATTTATAAATATATAATTATTATATTTTAAATAAATTGCTGACGGCTTGCCCGTCAGCTTTTTTTTTAATTTTTATTTAATAATTCTGACGGGCAAGGGCCGTCAGCATATATTTTTTTTATTTTATTTTAATTAAAAATTATATCCTGACGGGCAAGGCCGTCAGGATAATTAAGCGGGATTGTTTCCCGCTCTTTCCCTGAGGGGATACTGACGGAATATATGCTGACGGCCATGGCCGCCAGCAAACCCGCCAGCATTTTTATCCGCCAGTATTTCCGCCAGCATTGCTGACGGCTTTTTGCCCGTCAGCATATCCGCCAGAATTGCCGGATTTTTTTGTAGTGAAGATCGAAAGAGGAGAGTAGAAAATACCTCAAAGAAGCTCTCGCATTTGATTGCATTTACTCCACGTTCATACTGAACTCGCAGATGTGTCGGTTGTGTGCGAAATATTTCGAATGCAGTTGAGGTAGATGGGGGATGTCCGTAATGGAGAAGACAAATGAAAGTAGCAAATTTAATTATTGCAAGGGCAAGTCGGTCAATTTTAATTTTATCAACACAATCACACGAAAACAACCGCATGGTGAGTCATATTAGTTCTAGTTTTATCCTAGTTCAGTCAAACACAACAAACGAGCTATAAATATTATCATAACAGTGTTATCTTAACACATGGGATTAATTTATCCTATCCTATCCTCCAAACCAAATGGTCCCTAAGTTATAAGAAAAATCTTTTCCCTATAATTATATGTGCACCGACCAAAATACCCTTCAACTTAATAATAACGAATAAACTTACCCAACCAACTCGATCTCTTTCTTCTTCCCACACAACGTGATTTGGAAAATCTTTTTTTTTTTTTTTTTTTTTTTTTTTTTTTTTTTTTGTGTGTGTGTGTGTGTGTGTGAATTCCCAAAAATTGTACCAAGCCATTCTCAATATGACACGATTTATGACATTTGTGAACTCAATTTTCAACGTTAGGACACGAGTTCTTGTCATATCGGGAACTAACTTATTCAATGTCGAAAACTCGTGAGTTTCATAGCAGGATACAATTTTTTTCCATTGTTTTTAATTTATATTTAAAAAAATTTAGATTTTTAAAGTAAATTTCACCTTGTTAGCATCGACTAGGCAAAAAAAAAAATCAAAACTAGTTCTAATCATCAATTCTCGCCGGAAATTAAAAGATTCCAGCAAAAATTGGATTTAAATTACTATTTTTCTTTGTGGGTTACTAGGAAATTTATCACCACATAAGTACTAAAATATCATTGCCAACTTATTGGATGTATTTTTCAATTTCACAATTCCAATTCACATCTTCTGTGGAGTCATTTGTAATCCTACCTAAAAAAAATCATTCAAACAAAATTCAAGTCTCAGTTTCTATAATCATTTCAACAGCAGCACCCATAGCAGCAATCCCACTAATCCCAAGAAGGGCCAAACCCATTTTTACCTCATTCCATTGTTTTAACCCTTTGCTAATTCTCTTCAAAACTTCTACATCAACTTCAAGCATCCAGTTAGGTGTACAGCTAATCATCAAACTAAAATAACCTGTCACATAGGCTCTCCAAGTAGCCTTATTATTACATCCGAGCAATATTTTCCCGTCGAGGGCACTCGCAAGAAATTGCAAGTGCTTCCCGATAACCTCTTGCCTCCGTTTGGGCGCAGGCGAAGCCGAATCGACTCCCCAAGCAAATAACCCACAAAAGTGAGTGAAATACGCAAGTGCGTATCCGCCCAACATGGCTCCTGTTTCTTGTCCATTATTAGGATCCGAACCGTGTGCGCAAATAAACCAAGATGGTAATATTTCTTTAAATAGAAATTGTATCGAATTTAATCCACCAGCCATCCAAACAAAAGAAGCGCCCAATGAGGCTGCAATTCTCACCTTATTCATAGCAGCAGCAAGTGAAATCTGGCCATATTTGGCACCGTATTTTGTTTTCTTGAGCTTCTTAATTTCCTCTTGGGGCAAACCACTATTGGCAATAATATCATTCACAGTGTGCATGAGAATAGATACTATTTCTTCAGTCATCAACATGACATTTCTGACGGCTCGATGAACTCTCAAGTAAAGAATTCCAGGGGAAACAGCGGATTGAGAGACAAAGCCGTGACCCAAAAGAGCAGCCACGCCGCCACCACCGTTGCTTGTGAGAGAAGAGTTTAATCCGAGGGCTGTTGTGAAGCAGATTTTGAGCAGTTGGACTATGGCATCGCTATTGTGGTTAAAAACGGCTTGGGCTGCAATGAAGACGAGAAAGTTGCTCCAATGCTTTGCCTTTTGAGCCCACAAAGCACCTATTACGGACATACAAGGCCAGGGGGAACGTATGGCGAGGTCTCCAAAGGCTGGACCGACCAAGTTTATATAACATTCACCAACTCTGTTGAGTTTATATGTTATTGTGAGACTAAGGAGAGCTGCCATGGGCAATGGAAGTGTCACCGGAGAGCTTGCTCCTACAAAGCAAAAATAGTTGTCAGAATAATGTTGATTGAAGGAGGGTTTTTATATTTTTTATAATAATAATAATGGTCAATTAAAAAACCCACAAATGAGGTTTGCCTAATTATCACAAGCACTCTTAACGTTTGTTTCTATTTAACAAATTACAGCCTCAAGTAGGGGATCATTGGAGTGTTTGTAACGTTTTAAGAGGCATTTATAATTTTGAAAAATAAATGGGCTCTTTTTGTAATTAGGCTAAACCTATGGGATAGTTTCTATAGTTTTCCATTTTTAACAAAACAGATTGTTGAGACATGCCTAAGGGAATACAAGGGACATTCACATTGACACCAGTGGCAGCCAAGAATTGCTTCATCTGTTCTTCAAACATGGATAAATAACCAGCAGGGCTTGGCCAGTCGATTCCGTTCATGACAGCAGGCTTCCAAAGACCCCTACTCACTTCTGCTGAATAGTAACTAAATATTGTCACCAAAGAAGGAGGAAGAAAATCAGCAAGATCTTTGAGCCCTGAAATAGATAATATCACTGCATTGTCTCTTCAATAACATACTGATATATTTCTCACCCAGAAAAAAACAAGAAATATCGGGAACAGGGTCATAGTACTGAAAAAAGCAACAATATTCCAAATCACGAACAACGTGAATCATTATCCTCCAAGTACAAAATTATTATGAGAACACTACAAGCATGACTAGAGTAAATATATATTAACGAACCCGTGGTCAATTCACGTGGTGATAGTCTACCATGGGCACAGGCAGAAAGGGCAGCATCAATGGCAAAGGGAACAGCCTCGAGAATATCAAAAGCAGGGATCTTAAAACGTTCATCAGCGCCAAACGACGCAGATGAGCTGCCGCCGCTGCTGCTTCGGGAAGATGTAGAAGTCGACAGTTCACCACCTCTGTTAATTTTTCTGAACATCATGCTAAGGAGTGCCTCAACAATCGGATGAACAGTATTTCCAGGTACAAGACTAGAAAGAGTAGAAGAAACGCATTCTTGATGCTTTCTGTACCAACGCTTCAGGTTTGGAAAGGAGTCCATGAATACGGGACCTGTCGGAGATGGGTAAGAAAATCTTGGCAGTCTATTATTTTTTTTACGCAGCTGAGAATTGTGCACCAATAAAAGGTATTCTGGAGTTAAATGAGATCCCACTGGAGCACCATCTCCCATTACATTGTTCAGAGGTGGCTGATCAAATCTCCACAATTTCAGCAGCAAAACAAATGCATTTGAAAATACAGCATGAGAAGAAATCACCTCCCCGGTGTTAAGAGTCCAAGACATATTGGGCACAGAGGAACCGAATACCTCACAGATTGGCATCAATGCAGCTGCAAGTTGAGGAACCTGAAAAATATATATATATTGATGTGTATAAGGACATGAAAAACATTTTGAAGTTTGCCATGTTTTTTTCCCCCAATAAAGTCCTGAAGCTTCTAAATTGTTATTGCTTCATTGGTGTGGAAACCCATAAGTTTCAATGAAACATTATATTAAGCCATACATGATAGGTAAGAAATCGTCAACTTCAAATGGTAAAAATCATTGTTTTTTGTGTGGCATTCAACTTGATGGATATGTAACTAGAAATCACAAGGACCTACCAAGCCGAGCAAGGAAAAAATCTGACCAGAATCAGCAGATGATAGTCCGACGAGAAGAGCATTCAGAAATGGAGCATAACCTATCAAATGACTCTCAATTCCATTAAAATTTGTAGGGACAGCAGGTGAAAGCAATTTTGTTATCAGAAGGCCCGTATGTTCCTGTAATCAAAGACAAATCAATATTTTTTATCTTCAGGAAACCAAGATAAAAGAGTGTGCATAGTGCAAAAATATTATAAACAGAAACACAACTATATTCGTCTCAAATGATCTTTTCTTGAGCACCTTCCTCTTTCCACATAATGAACATAACGAAAAGAGGCCAAAATGCTTGGACTTGAGCAATCAACTTACACCTCATATTACATATGAAATTTGATATCCYTTACCTGTATATTCCAACCACGCCAAAGAGAAGCCCCACATAGTATTATACCAGCAGAAATTTTCTCTTCATCTGTACCAGTGACAGCAATCTCGTACATCCTCTCTAACTCTGCTAAACTTGTAATAAAATCAGAAACTCAAACTCAGTTTCCTTACCAATGGTATGGATATACAAAGAAAGGAGGGTCAGGTACCACTAGCTTGAATTACTAAATGTACAATCAATTTTATGTGTGTTGAAAAACAGTTGCTAGGTAAGCTGTAAGTCCCAATCTAAAATTCATTTGCTTACTGCCAAGTATGTCAAAAAAGGATATGATGTTCAACTGAAAGTTGTTTAATCGACCACAATTTTGACCTTCACTACTTGTCAACTCGCATTTAAAAAAATGTACCCTATACACAAGAAGAAAAGAAAAGAAAAGAATAGGGTGGGGAACTTTTTAAGGGATATCCTTGTTTGGTCTACGACTCCGAATACCAGGATTGGGATTCTAAATCTCAATCCCCGTTTGTTCTACGACTCAAATTTTCAACCCACAACCAATAATTTCTTACACTTAACCCCACACTTATCACTTTTACCACATCATCATTATATTTAAAAAATTAAATATTACTAAATATAATATAATAATACATTATCATCCACTTTTCAGACATGATTTGACATCAAATACAATATAAAAATACATTGTCATCCACTTTCCAGACATGATTTGACATCTATAGTAAAAAGTAAAGGATTCTGAATCCTATAACAAACAAAGATTCTTACTATTTACAGAATTATGAATGCTCAAAATTCTGAATACCAAAATTCAGAATCCCAACGAAGCCTAGTCCAAACAACCCCCACCCCCCACCAAAGGATCGCCTTTAACTCCTACAATGATCAGTGCATTGGTATCAACTCCAGCTACTAGGTAGATCTTTATCGT
>BMAC01000504.1:748364-762187 GCA_014905375.1 Phtheirospermum japonicum
ACATTAGGAATGTACACCAAGATTCCATTAGCAATGTCCAACTAATTCATTCATGGTTATCAAATTAGGTCTTGCATGTTCCTCCTGTATCAAATTAACTTTTTCTAAAACTCAGGTTTTCTGCTGAGCCTGCAAAACAGTATTTTGGTTCAGATCCAAAAAAGAGCTCCAGTGGCGGAGCTAGACAAAATTAAATTAAGGGGGTTAATTGAAAGAAAATAATATTGGGGGTGGCATTAATGATGACCAACCAGGCATTTGCCCAGAAATGTTTATAGGAATAGGAATTTGATTGCAGCGACCTTTTAAATATCCAGGCCACAAATATGCTGACGTGTCCAAAACATTTCTAGCAATGCAAGCTTCAACAATCAGATGCCGAAGGTTTCCAGCTGCTAACGATCACAAAGCAAATTTAACAAAGAAGAGATATATGAAAAAACAACATAAAGAGGTAAGGAAAGAAATGGAAAAAAAGTATTACATATATACATAGACAAAAGAAGACAAAAACTAACTTTTTCATCTGACAAGTAAGAGAATAAAGAACCATCCAATAATGCAATTTCAATCATCTCAGTCTATATAATCCAAAAATCACCTTTTTTGCACATAGTGAATTTGCAAAATAACATTCATGATGGCCATATAAAACCCAAGAAACTAAAAACTGGAACGATTATGCTTGAGCAGAGTGCATAAGAGATACTCACAACAATTAACAGGCATGTCATTCAAGCTCATGTTATTAAGATGCCAACTGCCAACGGAAACACCTGAAAGGAACATCATTGCTTTTGCAGCAGCTTGATTAGCCAAAGAACTTACAAGTGGTGGGGGAGTCAACAACTCTTCAAAATCATCCAACTGTTGAAGGCTGGAAACTAAGTCTTCACGACGCTTTCCCAAAGAGACAGTAATTTCCTCGTCTTCAACAATATTAACAACAGCAAGTGTTACAATGGACAATAGCATGCATAAACAAGTATCAAGTGAACGATCAGGACCCCCAATTGGATTCCTCTCCTGAAGAGACTCGAAGGAAAAATGTCAGAATATGTAATATATACAATATGTACAGTGTAATTTCCTGTAACTTCGAAGAAGATTATAATGAAAACTACCGGCTGAAATTAAACATAATAGACTTAATAGTCATAAGTTTTACCCTTGGTAATATTAAGAGATTCAAATTGATACCATCCATGGGAGCAAATAGGAATCTGAAGTCTGTGCGGTAGATTTATAACTTTTTACTAGGATTTGACAGCAAGTCATATTATGCTAAATCATTCAGAAATTTTAGTGTGGCTTCCTATTGTTCAAAGGGAATAATATTTCACTATTTTCAGGGAATATGGGCCAGTTTTGGACAGGAACATTTTCACCATTGCTATTACATGGAAAGTGAGTTCGCGTCATTAAATAGAGCTTTTGAGATTAAATTAGAGAAGAAATTACATGTTTTTGTATTTTGAATTAGCTCTTACCCTTTGAACATGTCATAAATTACATGTTTTCTTTTATATACTGAATAGGCTCTTACCCTCTGAACAAGACGTAAAGCTGCAGTCCACAAACCATGAAATGCATCCTGCCAAGTAGTCTGATTTAGAGCTTGGAGAGCCTTCACTAAACCTGCAATACCTATTTTAGTCAGAAACTCTTTGCATTACTACATAATTAGCTTGTGAACCACAATTGACTGAAACTGTACCGGTTAGAGTTTCAGCAACACTCGTAATTTTCAAATGTGATCCATCCAATGCATCTTCTAAATATAGATCGATGGGAAGCCAAAGTGACGTACGAAATGTACCATTACAAATACCAGCAGAAGGAATATGAGTTGGCTTTACTACGCTCATTTTGCATGCACGAGACAAAACTTTGAGTGTATCGGATGTCAACTGCAAGAGTGCCTCTGGAGAGATATTTTTTGAGTTCCTTAAAGAACTAGAATTTGTGGTCAGCAGTCTTAAATGCTGAATGAAGCAATCCCAATGCATTGGCCTACAAGCAAACAGAGGAATGCAAGCTTCAGAAAACCATGAAGAAGTCCAACAGCTCACAATTCTAGCATATGCATTTAAAAAGAAAAACAGATGCCATTTTGTATCTACTCAGACTCTTCACTGCTGAAACAGTGCAAAAAAATTACAGAGAAAACAAAAGGAAATAAGAAGCTTACATATTCCGACGTGCCAAGTAAAGTATCCGGGAGGTCATTGTGTTCTGAAAAAATTCACCAATTAATTCAATAGCCATTAGAGTATTCATCTTACTCAATGCCGCCTGACGTTCCATTTTTTTCCCTTCAAATCCATCACAACAGTCTATTTCCATGTTTTGACTCTTGATTGGCCACCTTGATTTCTTGTCAAGGGTGTGTTCTAATAGACCTTCATCATCAAGTGATGCATCAAGTAACTTCCATACAACTGAAAATATAAATTCAACAACAAGATGCCCAGGTTCAGAAGACTGAACTTCAAATATTTGGCGAAATTGAAGGATGTCATCAATTGATTCCATAATCCTGCAATTGGATGATTCATGTTATCAACAGACTAGTTCTGAATCTTCGAATGTCAAAACAGGAAGAAAATAAAAATCAAGTAGAATAAAAATGAAGTTGTTGATACTTGTTAGCAGATTAAAAGTACACTCAGGCAAAGTTAGCTAGCATATTCTCCAATTTTACCTACTCATTGTTCTGACATTCTGTTATGTGAACTTCACGTGAAAGCCAAGTGCTAGCATACATGAATCCTTTGAGAATATAACATTACTAACAGTGACATAGCATAAGTTACACCAAGATCAGATATTAAATTAATCGTTCACTTTATTAATCAAGTCCAAGTATTCAAGAGTCAAAAACCAAAGTAACAAGTTTAAGAGCTCATACTTCTTATAATTGGGACCATTAATTAGAGAAGGCAGTGAAAAGGCATATCTCTTTACAAACTCCATATACAATCTATAAGCCACCGGATACCTCCTTCGACTTGATATTACCCTGCACAATTACACGATGCAAGATAAAATGTCACATACCATGCATCATCCAGGTACCTCCACAAGATGCTTTATTAACGTTGATTTAAAAGCTAAGAAAAAAAAGGCCCCATGCCACACCCATTCAGTTGTCTGAGCTTCTTTTTTTTTTATTATTGCAAATCTCCATCTGATGTACATTTTTGTGGCAGCACAATATGAGACAGATACATAACACTAGTATAGCGTGAAATTACCCTGTGTACAAAGCTGATGCAACTTATTGTGTGATCAGACATAGATAGCCCCAATAAGAACATGGCAAAAGATTAATTCCAACGATAAATGAGAATAATGACGCGAGAAGCAAACCTAGTGGAGAGAAGTGCGAGGACGAACAATGGCGGAACAATCCGAAGAATGAGCGCCTTCTCGAGGAATTTCCATGCGATTGGGATGTTGTTCGACCAGCAAATGTGAGAAACGAGGAGCTCCGCCACCTCGACGGACGGCATGGAAACTCCGGCTGCGGTGAGGCTCGAGGACAGCTCCGTAGCCCAAATCAGGGGGTCGGTGCCCCTCTCCTGCGCGGCCATGGTCAGCTCCAATACGCCGTCCCACAGCCGCCGCTGCTGGTTCACCGCCCCCGCCGCCGCCATATGGTCGCCGAATCCCAACAATTAACAAGTGAGGGAAAAATTAGGGCGGAGGCAGGTAAACATCAATCAATTCACGGAATTTGGGGGGAAAGAAGAAATTTAACTCCTGCCACACCATCACTGTCTCGCATGCGTAGTTTGACACGGCTGATAGAGCGAAGCATCAAAAGTCAAAAGTCAAAAGTTCTGGGAGCGCAATATTTTATTTGAAACAGGATTTGAAGGATCGAGTAAATTGTTTTTTCTGCTACACTTTTGTTTTTAATCAATGTTTAAATAGTTTTACTATGGACACTACGAACATTATCATTATGCAAATTATATGAATCAATCACCATTTGTTAATGTTATTTATGCATGGTTGACATTTAAGCTTGTGACTACTTCGAACACACTATTTTTGTTCGAATTAATTTTTCGAACACAATGGTTTTTATTCTGATATTCTTTTCGAACCTAGATATGTATAATAATACATGTCTCGTATTTTGATTTTTTTTTGGTCCGAGCAGTTATCAATGAAGGAGATGTGGAAGGAGTCAGATCAAGACTAACAGCATCGAATAGGATGCAACGAAGTCGGGGCCCATCAAATCGGAGGCAAAGGAAATATAGATGGCGAAAATACGCAAGAGCCACCTATAGCGAATGAAGAGGCTAGAGAGGGTGAAGAGACTGTGTACTTCTGTTTCAGTTGAGAGTGAGATACTCAAGGCTCCACCCCCCCCCCCCCCCCCCCCCCCACCCACCCGCCCTGGAGGTCCTGAAGTTGTCACCTTGTTGTGTAGTTTTTAACACATGCTGCCTCAAAAATATAGTTTGGCGTGGAACAAGATATCCTGAGATTTCAGTGCCATTCATTAAAATTGTCTCAGTGAGAAGTTCCGTAACTTGAGACTGAACAATTCAAAAGCTTGATTAGGCGCTCGAAGCTTCTTCCCTTACGAGATATGTCATATCCCACTCCAAATGGAACTCTGATAAGTGCGTTTATCAAACGTTGGGATTCGGAGACAACACATTTCACATGCCGTTTAGGGAGATGGCAATCACATTAGATGACGTTTATTGTTTGATCGGTCTACCAGTTTCGAGGAATCATGGAGCTTACAGGAGAACAATTGGAGAAAGTGGATGCTTTGATTGAGCGGATTTTAGGAATTGAACAATTTGACGCCTACACGGAGATTGCTAACAGTAGGGGTAGTTATGCTAGACATGATTGGCTAAAAGATCGATTTTGTGAGGATATTAAGTATGAAGATCCAGAGATATTATGCAACGCGAGCATACATGTTGTACACTCTCAGATGCACGTTATTTGCAGATAAGACTAGCAGCAAAGTAATGACCACATATCTAAGGTTGTTGGAAAATTTTAATCAGACACATATGTACACGCGGGGCACTGATTCTTTGTCTTTCTTGTATAGGCAGCTAAGACATGCATCAAGATACGAGGTCAAATCTATCTGTGGCTACTTGACATTTCGCGGGGTATGATTTTATTTACTATATCTTTCAATAAACTCATTTTTACAAAATAGCTATCATAAACCTCCCGATTAAATATATAATGCAATGTTGTAGGCATGGATATATGCGTATTTTTCTTGTGTGCGGCCACAAAAAATACACAGTATGATGTCAGGCAACCTTTTGAATTTATGTGGCCACTATCGTCACGATCAGCAGGACGGCTATAAAAGATTGTGGCACATAGAGAGACACCTGACTTGCTTACGATAACAGATGTAAGTTTTTCAATTATTTCCTCATATTTAGTTTGTCATTGAAGTTATACTCATATTATCCATTTATACAATTATTGAGAGTGTCACAATATGCAGGTTGATTGGTCCCCATTCGACACCATTCGTGTTAAGTATGAATTCCGTCAGGTCACTTTTCTTCAATGGTGCATTAGGTGTTTTTCTATTATTGAGTCCTACCATCTGGATCATGTTCTCATATAGTTTGGTTATGTTCAGAAAATTTTGGATGCCCATCTTGATTTGAGGGTTGCAATACGACTTAAAAATAGTACTCGATACAAGGTAGAGTGGGCATCTTCTCTTGCAAGCTACATTGTGCAATGGGATTCTCATTTATTGTCTAACCCTCGACGTGGGCATGAGGTGAACGTGCAGGAGAGAATAGCCTGGATACATGGAATGGTATATCAAACATTTTCACCTTATCATGCAGAATCCAGAACGACATTCGATTAATCTTGGTCGCTCTTCGACAGTAAATATGTGGGAGCAGATAAGGCTTGCACGAGATATACTTGAAATAGTGGTGCAACGATGGAGGCATTGGGAAGAGGATATCGCGAAGACTATCTCACTGTGAAAGATGCATATGAGGCCTTAGGAGGAGGGGATAGTGATAGTGATGATGCGTCTGAGTCATTAGCGCCAGGGGTAGATGTGGGGGTCGAGGATGAGGTTTTAGGAGATGTTGGAATTTGTGCATTGTGTTTAACTTGTTGAATTGTTATTTGTGTTTCGTATGTTCATTAGATTTTAAATTGTTGAATTATTATTTTTGTTTTGAGTCCTCGCCAAAACCCATCAAATGAGCTACTACGTAGTAACCGCAATGACCATCCTCCAGTACATTTTTTGTCTTAAAGACGTAATCAAGAAAAAATGTAAGTAGTTCATCAGTAAAACTCCATATGCAGCTGATCTCCTTTTTTTTTTTTTTTTTGGAAAACCGATCACTTTTGTCTCGGAGCAAAAGCGAACATCGACTCCATAGCAATCGGCCAACTCAAATTGATACTTGGTCCGTTGGGGAACAACTATCATGAAATGACTCCACATACTCAAATTTGCTCGAGTCATGTCTCGTAGAGTTCACATTCTTTGTGCATTTTCCCTTTGGCCTTCCACGAGGTCGTATAGGGACCTAAGGCGGAATCAAAGACGTTGTGTCGGGTTTCAGAATTTCTCTCAACCTTTTCAACATTAGTAGTTACTCAGATTCATTAACCAAATTAAACTTGTTCAAGTAGTCCGCATTACTATCTTGCAACCAATTCTGAGTATCAATTCGAACACTCGCATTATCCCATTGGGTCGGTTCCATGTCCATTTTTTCTATAAATTATCGACACTATCTAATGGATTAACATCCCTACTTGTTTGAATTCACTAATCTTATGTTCAAAAGGCAAACCACATGTCTTTCTTAGTAAACAACCACAAAGTAATGAGTTGATGTCAATGTCATTTATAACATTCATTTCATTTACGATTTTATCCAATGCCGCAATGGAAACCTTACCGCTTAGTATCTTGGAAATATTTGGTTGATAAGGATGTTGGACTACGTGAATACTCTTTTCAAACGAAATCTTAATTGCAGTGTGTGGAATCTCGATAAGGGAATGTATTTTGTCCAACGTGTCTCAAAATTTCTCATACTCAATCCCAAATGTCTTTTCAACTTGGCATGCACGCTCTCCGTCCTAAGAAGCATTACAGAAAGTAATAAAATTAAAAATATATATTCATAAATAATGTTAAACACATAAAATATTTTTAAGTTCATATTAGTTATCGTATTGTTGAAATGCATGACATTATTTATTCAAGCAGATATAAATCGACCTTTGTAGGGATTAACCCATTGATTAATCAACTTTGTAAGGCTAATGGATGATTAGAATAGTCAGAATCAAATCTCCTGAGTTGTTTCGTTGAAATCCACTTCGTTATCGGCAAGCATCACTTTATTCCATGAACTATTAAAAGACTCAAACTCTTCCTTTGTGCGAAAAATTTTCTTATAGTTTGCCAAAGTATTTTTACCAATGTGACAACGACATAAGAATTGCCTCGTATTTATAAAAGTAGCCGACACCGCATTAATTAACTCACTTTCCTTATCATTGACAATGACCGTTGGAAAACACAAGGGGTTCATCAATGATTTGAAGATAGAGCACACCCACGTGTAATTTTCTTTACGCTCACACTCCATATAAGCACAAGCAACCATAAATGTCATATCCATCAATATCACTCTAACTATCTCTAATAAAAGTATTTTATAATGATTCGTCTTGTATGTACAATCCATCAACAAGACAGTGGGAAATGCATGAAGCAAATCAATCGAAGTTGAGTGAGCAAAAAAAATATCTTTAACTTGGTCAGTTAAACAACGACGATTCATGTGGAAAAAAATAACGATTCTCCTCCAGTTTTGACATGAGAATTTATTTCTATCTCATCGTATCCCATTCTGTTCTGCGAGATTTGAAAATGGCCGTTAATACCTCGGTGTAGGTCCTGGATAATCCTTTGCTCCATAGCCCAGGGGCTATTTACAACTAGCCAATTAAGAATTCTCAGATGTATTAGCACTGCATCTTTGATGCAGTCATCGATTCTCTCGAGAGTTCACAATTGCCGCGAGCAATTACATTGGTGATCGGCCTGAATGCTCCACAACAATATGCTTTGCTTAAGCATTGTAAATAGTCCTCATTGTTGACAATTTCTAGGATATCTAGTTTTCAATCCGTATAGTTTTCAACAACCAATGCCTTTTTCAGTAGGAGTTAAGCGATCGGTCTAAGAATGACCCTCAAAGTATTTGGCAAGAGGATGATTGTGCATGCCACATGTTATTTGCAATGACCACTTCACATCACCGCAACAGATATTTGAGAGCATTTAAAAGGAACGGACATCCGTACTTCTTTGTCCCAATTTGTCTCCTTTTGTTTTTTTTTCCTTCGGTCTCCATCTCTGATTCTTCCGGTTGTGATGTTTGTCCAACCATACCACGATATTTTTCACTTCTTTCGCATGCTAAAAAATCCGATCTCCCCTCCCACTCTCTCCACTATTCGATCTTTTAACTACTATCACCATACGATTTTTAATTCCTTTCGAATGAACCCAATTTACTAAGTTCTCTCTAGATTCAGAATAAATAGTGTTGAATAAATATGAGTAGTTTGTAACCATATCATTTATAACCGGACTAGCAATACTATTTTCGGTTGAAATTGTGTTTGATTCCTGGAAAAAAAAAGTGTTCCTAAAAAATTAACAAACCACACACATTATGTTGAAAAAAATATTCGAACATATTAATAGTGTTCGAAATATATTTTCGAACAACTTACACATGTTCAAGAATTTTAGTTGAACGTCTATTTCTAATAACTCTTAAGAACGACGTTCAAAAACTATTTTGGAACAATTATACAATATTCGGATACAAATTTTTTACATCCCACAAATGTTCATCAAAACCAAATCGAACATAATCGCGATTTTGAACCCCATGAATTATAATCACCCAAAAAAACAAGTGAAAACAGCAATGTGCGATGATTTAAACATGATAATTGTCAAGAACTCTTACTGGCCCATCGTAGGGAATGTAGTTTGATTTGGCGGGCCAAGTCGGGCTGGGCCAGCGCGCCCAAGCGGGCCTGTTGGGTCGGGCCAAAATGGCCCAATTTTTTGGGCCTGGTATTCCAAGGCCCAAGRCCGGCTAAAATCGGGTCGGGTCGGGCCTAAACATGTCAGCTCTAAGAAAGGCGATGAGCGTGGTGCGCTTGTCGTTGTCCAGAAATGTCGCTCTCCACACAACTAAGGGGAAAACTACGAAAGAGATGTTAGAGACGTTATCAGAGATGTACGAGAAGCCATCGGCAGCAAATAAGGTTCATCTAATGCGGCGTCTTTTCAACCTAAAGATGTCCGAGGGTATTGCGGTTGCCGATCATCTCAACGAGTTCAACATGATACAAGCCCAATTGAGCTCGTTTGATATTGATTTTGATGATGAGGTCCAACACTACAAAAAAAAGGCAAAATTTCGAGGGAATTTTCCCTCGGTATTCAGGAAAAAAACTGAGGGAAAAACCGAGGGAAAAATTCCCTCGAAAAAAGCGTCCTCAGAATTTTGTTTCGAGGGAAAAAATCCCTCGGAAAAATGAATGCGAGGGATCGAAAACTCTCCCGCGCAATCCCTCGGTTTTCCGAGGGACTTCCGAGGGATATGTTTCCCTCGGAAATAGCAAATATCCGAGGGAATATTTTTCCCTCGGTTTGTTTTTATTTTTTTATATTTTACTTTTCCGAGGGATTATCGAGGGAAAATCCCTCGGTTTTATTTTTTTTTATTAATTTTTAATTTTTAGTTTTAATTTTAATTCCTGTTCAATTATTAAAATTCCCAAAAAAATTGAAAAAAGTAATTAAAGAAATGACAAATAAATAAACTAATTATTATAAAAAATATTTGAAAATTTCAGAATAATCATGCGTTCGATCGAAACAGTAACAAAGTTTATATGAACTGTAAAAAATGTTCTATGGATGGGGAGGGGGGGTACTGCTGCTGCTGATGGGGAGGGGGGTACTGCTGCTGGAGACGAGCATACATCTCAGCCATCTGGGCCATTCATCCGCGCCTGAAATTCCTCCTGCTACCGGCGCTCCTCCGCTCGTTGTCGCCTCTCCTCGCCTGCCTGCTGCTGCAACGCCTCGAGCTGCGCCCTCTGAGCCTCGACCTGCGCCTCGAGCTCTCTGATCTGGCTCGTATCAGCCTGGGAGGAGGTGGAAGAGCGGCCCTTCAATAAACCCTTCGCAGCAACCACCATCTTCCCATACGCGCCGGTGCCGTAAAGCCGTCCCTTATTCAGCCCGGCGACGTCGAGAAAAAATTGATCCCGGTCAACCTCGTTACTCTCCTCCTGGGAAGACGCACGTTCTTGTTCCTGGGTGAGATGTCGCTCGTACTCCACCTTAAATACAACTCGTTATTAAAATTTTACGTTAAAATCAAAGAATTAGAAAAAAATAAGAAAGAGACTCACATTAATATTAGCAGATCTAGTATCGATCCACGCGCCGTCTTTCTTCGTGTGCATACGTTTAAAAAGATCGTAGTACGTAGCCGGCGAACCCGTCTCCCYCTCCTGTATTCAAATAGAATTTTCAAATAATTAATATTAAAATTAAACAAATAAATATTAAATTATTATATTATGAAATTGCTTACTATATCCAAGGTATAGTCGATAGTAGATCTAGCACCCCCCGTGTGCTTTGACATCCCAGTACCCGGCCCAGCAGGCTCGCTCCTCCTATTCTTGCTGCACTGCTCGGATTTCTTCTTGTTCTCGGGCTTATCCCACTCAACCTTCCAAGCCCTAGTTGAAATGCATGATATATAAAATACGATATAAATTATATGTTATAAATAAAAAATTCTAATTTAATAAGAAAACACATAATAGAATCATTTACCCATAGACCTCCGCGGTCAGGCACTCCGGTCGACCACCACCATGGGAGGCAATATGCTGCTTATACTCGTTAAGCTTCTTCCCGTAAAGGTCCCCGATCATTGGAAAAAATACATCCCGTATGTCCTTCTCACTATACTCCTCCGGGTCCCAATAACAAACATCCTGCAAAATAAAACAATAATAACAATTCGATTGAAACATATGTTTATGTTTTTACGGTAAATACTAACAAATTTGAACACAAAATAATAATTACCTTAAACATCTCCCACCAGAACTCCTTAATCTCTTTAGGGACCGCCTATAGCACCACCCGGCGGGATGGAGATCCCTCTCAAAGATGATATGGAGGAGACCCTCCCCGATGTGCTGTGCAGCCTGTATTCAATTGTGTTTTTATTTTTTTACGAATAAAATTTAATCATAATGATAATTATAATTTTAAAATAATTGATTTACTTACTTCGACCCTGCAATATAAATCTGAGTCATACCCCACTGCGGTGCGACCAACTGTCGTCGGGTCCGTGATGTACCCGTGTCGGACGGGGTCTGCGATGTAGTATGCGACGTCGGCGTCTGTGTCGGGGTATGCGCCGGGGTCTGCGTCGTTAGATGATCACTACCGAGACCCATGTAGTTGGTGTCGAAATTAGCTAAACGATTAGCCGACCCTATATCTGATCGACCTACGCTGCCAGATCCTCGACGAATCGGCATCTGATAAATTTATTAGATAATAATACGAGCATTTTACAAAATACCAGTATATATATTAGACACCAAACTCATTAATAAATCCAAATTAAAAAAAGTGTGTTTTACAATAAGAATAAATTACACATATTTCAAAAAAARTAATCACTTTCGCTATTAAATGTATCATCAAACTCGTCTTCATCTGCATCTTGATCTGTATCTTGATCGGTAAGTAACTCTTCTTCTGTATCATCARTTGTCTRYTTATTACCAAGTTCCTCCACGTAATTGTCATTYYGGTCGTGCAARTGAAAATCGACATCATCGAGTTGAATCGGACGGCGTGTATCTATAKCTTCCTCTTGAAATGATTCTTCTGGTAGAGGCTCGATAAACTCAACATTTGATCTCYCCTTAATTTTACACGTTGCCCACCAGTCCAATTTGTCTTGTCTTAAACTTGGGTATGCACAGTAATACACTTGTGCAGCTTGGAAAGCAAGTACAAAAGGTTCATATCGATTGAACATACGCTTATGATTGATATCGACAATCTTATAATTTGGATGGACTTTTGTGCCTGCACTTGTTGGATCGAACCATTCGCAACTGAACAATAGTGTGTTTTTCTTCATTTGGTCCATGTATTCGAGCTGCACAATCTCTATGAGACGACCGTAATAATCATATTCGGTGGCCCCAATAGTTGACCCTTTAATACATACTCCACTGCTCGATGTTACTTTGTTAGATCCGTACTCCAATGTGTGAAATCTATAACCATTTATCTTACATCCGGTATACGTTTTCACACATCTTGATGGACCCTCAACTAGACTCCTAATGTTCTCGTCGATCACATTGTTCGAACAATCTTTAGCCTATGACATTGACAAGTTATTTTTAATTTTGGATATATATTATATAAATAGATACCATAATTATATGATATGCATCTCGGTATCGAATGTCTTACATAATGTTTGAACCAATTGGCAAATTCATTTTCTAATTGTTCGTTGATCCGATCTTCATTAATGTTTAGGTGGAGACGTTGAATGCTCTTCGTGTAAATACTACATATAACGTTACATAATTTAGGAAAAAAGTATAAGTACATTTACATATATGTATAAATTGACATTATAAATTAGAATGAGTATTCATACCTAACATATTGTTCGACCTCCACACAATTTAACAACACGTAGATCCTTGCGGCGTTGTATTCTTTTTCGCTTAGAAATCTTTTTCCCTTTGTACCAAACGTCTCTCCACATTTCTTAAACACCGAGGGAATTTCATTACCGTCATCCGCACAATTCTGACCGTCGTCGTTTCTAGGCAAGTTTGTTCTTTTAGTTGAAACGTGATCTTCAAAATAGTACGAACTAAAATTTGAAGCCTCATCGACCAGATATGCGTTTGCTATTGACCCTTCGACACTCGCCTTATTTCTCACGCTGTTCTTTAGTTTGCGAAGATACCTTTCGAACGGGTACATCCATCTATACTGTACCGGGCCAGCGATTCTCGCTTCATACGCAAGATGAATGGGGCAGATGCTCCATCGAGTCAAAAAAACTTGGCGGGAATATCAGTTCCAGTTGGCACAATATTAACAGAATGTCACACTCAAGTCGACTCATATTTTCGGCGCGAATGACTGTTGATGTGAGATCATTGAAAAATAAACTCAATTCGGTTAGAGCCTTCCGCACGTTCGGAGGAAGCAGTTCACGAAAGGCTATTGGTATCAACCTCTGCATGAATACATGACAATAAAATTAGAAAACCCGCTATTGGAGGGACAAAACCTCCCGCCCGGCGCCGTAACCCACGTCAACATCCGACGGTATACAACCAACACCACCAATGACTATATTATATATAAACAAAATTAAACCCCGACCGATCACCACGGCCTCCCATGCATGAACAATATATATACAAATTTGTTTTAAATCCTGGCCGATCACCACGGCCTCCCATGCATGAACAATATATACACAATATAATGGGTGAATAAACCCTAAATTTGAAAGCAAACCCTAATACAAGATTGCTTATAGATAGGTAGATTCTAAAGTAGACACGTTGTCGATAAAGAGCCACACAACACTCTAATACAGGTCATCGCTTTCCTCGACCACCCTCACCATGTCTGCTCCAAATAC
>BMAC01000504.1:762212-788007 GCA_014905375.1 Phtheirospermum japonicum
CGGATAGTTAATCTCAACGGCAGAATTATCAAATATGACGACATTATCAAAATCCCGGGAGACAAAAGAAACTATATATATATATATAATATTTTTTTCATTCTTTTCTTCAAAAGCAGTTGCACATACAAGAAATAAAGATTGATTTCTAGAGACGACTCTAGATAAATTAACAAGATGCAGAAATATAATTGAATTAGCACATAACTTATATGGAAACTTACTAGGCTGTCTGATTTAGGGTCCAATATAACCTTGAAAAACTTTTGGCGCCGCCATTGCTACGGTGAAGAGGGGTGATTTTGGTTGGTTTTGAATTTGTTGGAGAAAAATCTGAGAAATAGATGCACCCCGTGGTTCCACGACGACGAGACGCACCCCTCCTATTTTTTTTTATTTTTTTAGAATATTAATTAAAATATTGAGGGAAATTTAATTCCCTCGAAATTTTAATTAATATTTAAAAAAATAAAAATTAAACCGAGGGATTTTGGATTCCCTCGATTTCATTCCGAGGGATTTCTTATTCTCTCGAAAGCTTTTCAATTAAAAATAAATAAAATAATAATATTCCGAGGGAAATTCGTTTCCCTCAGTTTTCCGAGGGATTTATTCCCTCGGAATAAATTCCCTCGCCAAATACGTCGATTTTTTCCTCGGAAATCATGGCGGGAAAGAATGGCGCCAGAATTCTGATGGAAATTCCGAGGGAATTGCTTTCCCTCGGAAAATACCGAGGGAAATTTAGTTCCCTCGGTTTTTCCCTCGGAAAATTTCGAGGGAAGTCGATTCCCTCGGTTTTTCCCTCGAAAAACTGCTGTTTTTTTTGTAGTGCAAGCTCTAATTTTGTTGTCCTCTTTACTAGAAAGCTGGAGCGGAACGGTTACCGTTGTTAGTGCTTCAGCGGGGAAGGAGAAGATGAAGTTTGATGAAGTTAGAGATCTGATTATTAGTGAAGAAATTCGCATAAGAGAATCGGACATAACTTCAAGGTCAACTTTGAGTGCAGAGAATAGAGGACGATCACAATCAAAAGGTAAATTTAATCGAGATAGATCAAAATCAAGAGGCGGAAGCAAGTCAAGAAAGGATAAGAGTGAGATCAAGTGTTGGAATTGTGACGAGTTAGGTCACTATCAGAAGCAGTGCAAAGCACCACTGAAGAAGAAGGACAACAAATCAGCTAATACAATAACAGAAGATATTGCAGATGCACTTATTTTGAGTGTGAGTAGTCTATTAGAATCGTGGGTTTTGGATTCAGGTGCATCGTTTCATTCTTGCAGTAGTGCTGAGGTCATGGAACAGTATACGTCTGCAATTTTGGGGAGGTTTACCTTGCTGATGATGAGCCTATAAAAATTGTGGGAATAGGAGATGTTCGGATCAATACTCCAAATGGTTCTGTGTTGCAGTTGCGTAATGTGAGACACACTCCTGGTTTGAGAAGAAATCTACTTTCAGTAGGGCAGATGGACGACGAAGGTTATGTTGAGACCTTTGGTTGTAGTAACTGGAAGATAACTAAATGAGCCATGGTGATGGCTAGAAGGAGGGTACGTTGTATATGACAACTAGTACCAAAGATTGCATTGCTATTGCTGGAAAGAATAATGGTGCGGATTTATGGCATTGTCGACTTGGCCACACGAGTAAAAAGGGGATGAAAGAACTGTGTTCGAAGGGTAAGCTACCAGGCCTCAAGACAATTGATGTCAGTTTGTGTGAGGATTGTGTCTTCGGTAAACAGAAAAGAGTGAGTTTTTTGAAGGGTGGCAGAACTTTAAAGAAACAGAAGTTGGAGTTGGTACATAGTGACTTATGGGAACCAGCGCCAGTAACATCCCTTGGTGGTGCGTCATACTACATAATTTTCATTGATGATTCTACAAGAAAGGTATGGGTTTACTTTCTGAAAAATAAATCGAATGCATTTGATACTTTTAGAAAGTGGAAAGCCCTTGTAGAAAATGAAACAGGTTTGAAAGTAAAGTGCTTAAGATCTGACAATGGCGGAGAGTACGAGCTTGGAGAGTTCAAAGAGTATTGTGCTACAAATGGAATTCGCATGGAAAAGACCCTGAGATGAACCCCTCAGCAGAACGGAGTGGCAGAACGAATGAACAGAACTCTGAATGAGCGTGCCAGATGTATGCGGTTGAAGTCAGGTATACCAAAGATGTTTTGGGTAGATGCAGTTAACACGGCTTCATTCCTGGTTAATAGAGGACCATCAGCTCCTCTGGAGAATAGCATACCGGAGGAGGCTTGGAGTGGTAAGGAGGTAAACCTAACTTATCTATGAATATTTGGTTGTGTTGCTTATGTTCATATAGATGCTGCAGCAAGAAGTAAGTTGGATGCTAAATCTATTAAATGTACATTTATTAGATATGGCGGTGATGAATTCGGTTACAGATTCTGGGATGAACAAAATCGAAAAATAATTCGCAGTCGAAATGTCATATTTAATGAATAGGTTTTGTACAAGGATAGGATGGGTGCACCAAATGCTGAAAGTGCAGGTACTCGGGTTGTAGAGTTAGATATTTCTAACTCGGGTGGGAGAAAAGTAGTTCAGAATGACCATGAGGTTGTTGAGGTTGAGCCGAGAATACCAACAGTTCCGTTACGAAGGTCTACAAGAGTGCGAGGATCACCAGATAAGTTCACACCATCAAATTACTACTAGGTGGTGAACCTCAATGTTACGCAGAGGCTGCACATGGTAAGACCAGAAGCAAATGGAGGCTTGCCATTGATGAAGAGATGGACTCCTTGATGTCCAATGACACTTGATATCATATTATTACTATATGTTGATGACATGTTGATAGCAGATTCTTGTGCTTGAGAAGTGGATAGATTGAAGAAACAATTGTCAGAACGGTTTGCTATGAAAGACATTGGAGACGCCAAGCAGATTTTGGGTATGCGGATTACTCGAAACTTGGTGGGAGAAAAATTGTACCTTTCTCAGGCGGAGTACATCGAGAAGGTGTTGACAAGATTCAACATGGAGAATGCCAAGCCAGTGAGTATTCCGCTATGTAGTCATTTCAAACTATCTAGCAAAGAGTCTCCTAGCAGTGATGAAGAGCGTGCCCATATGCAGAGGGTTCCCTTTGGTAGCATCATGTACGCGATGGTGTGCACGAGACCAGACATTGCTCATGTGGTGGGAGTAGTTAGCCATTTTATGAGCGATCCAGGTAGACAGCATTGGGAAAAAGTAAAGTGGATCCTTAGGTACTTGAGAGGCACCAAAGAGAGAGCCCTATGATTTGAGGGCAAAGGCGTTGAGCTTGTAAGATACACTGATGTAGACTTAGCATCGAGCGACTTGACAGAAGGAGAAGTACTGCCGGGTACGTATTTACTTTGGGTGGTACAATGATACCTTGGGCTTCTAAGTTGCAGAAGGTTACTGCGGAAGCAGAGTATGTAGCAGTGACAGAGTCTAGTAAGGAGATGGTATGGTTGCAAAATTTCTTGGGTGAGTTTGGAAAAGAGCAGAAAAATGGTATCATTTACAGTGATAGTCAGAGTGCTATTTTCTTGGTTAAAAATCCAGCATTTAATATAAGAACAAAGCACATTGTAATGAAGTATCACTACATTAGGTTATCTATTAGAGGAGAAGATCTTGCATCTAGTGAAGATTCGTGAAATTGACAATCCTGCGGATATATTGACTAAGGTTGTGACCTTGGAGAAGTTGAAGCTACGCATGGCTTCAACTGGGCTTAAAACTTGAGAGGAAAGCTTGGCGCTACTGAAGTTATAAGTTACGTTGAAAAAATTTAGAGATGATTACATTCGAAATCAGTCTCCAGGTGGGAAATTGTTGAGTCGAGAGATTTTACTCCAGCAGTCCAATACAAAACCTTGATAAATGAAGTCAAAGAAAAAAAATACTTTATATCTTTGACGACGTACAGGGAGTTGAGGGTAAATCACATTTTTGAAACTTGATGAATTTTTTTTATTTTTTTTGGAAACTACCACCCCCCACTCCCACCAAAAAAAATACAAGTAAAAGACTTTGTGATACCTTTTTAAAAAAGTACTAACATTTTTTAAGAACAAAATTATTATCAATCAAAGTACATATAACAAACAGTAACCTTAAGGAAACTCTACTGGCACAAAAGTTAAATTTCACATAATAACGTAAACTAGCAGTAATCAATACATACGGCTAATCCAAACACCAGCACTTGTAATTTGATTTTGAGATATCAAGAAGCTCATCCGGGGTCATGTTCTCAATCTCCTTATAGTTCAATGAATCAAAACCGTTCATCAGCCCCCGAGCAGCCAATGACAGGTCTACTCCTTTGGTTGGGTGCTTTTCGGAGCGTAATCTCTTGTACAACCTCATTACAGATACGCAATCTTCATACGGATCATGCATTCCCAACTGGATTTCGTATCTATTATGCCAAAGTGCCACGTCAGCTAATATTTTTTGTGCAGGCAAATTTTTTTATTTTTTTTTACTGTTTCCCCTGCCATTCACTTGCATAGTCTACCAAGTAAACCCATCCGGTGTTCTCTGTTTTGACTCAAAGCCTTGTAAAGGTTCAAATTCTTTTTTTTTTTATATGCATTTAAAATATATGTGTGTGTGTGTTGCACTGTTGTATATATCTATATTTCTATTGCAATTATACATAAAAAAAAATATTATTCGACCCCAAGAAATTTCCAACCCCGCCCCTCTTGCTAAAATTCCTGGATCATCCCTTTCTAGTTTCTGGAATTAAGTAGGGTTTAGTCATAAAATTAATAATAATAACAAGTAACATGGTTATCTCACAAAATAACAAGTAACACTTGAAATTTACTTCTCATTTAGTGTATGCAACATTTAAGGGGGTATGTATAATTTTGAAAGATAACTGGGTTTTTTTGTCATTAGATTAAACCTTGGGAGTAGTTTTTGTAATTATCCCAGTTCCCAATTAGGCATGAATGTGAGATATAAATGGAACCCATGCAACTAAAACAATCAAGAGAAAAATAAAACTTGCCCGAGATAGGTCTTGACTAGGTATTTGAGCGAGTGGCTAACAAGATTCGTCTTCATTAAAGGAGGGTACTTTGCTGTATCCCTGCAGATTAGATAGGGTGAAAAGATTTAAGCAAATATAACGCGTCGTAGATAGTTGGACAACATAAAATACATTCTTTTTTTGACCAAATGTAAAGTTAAAAAACAATGGCTTGAACTCTGTCAAATCGATTTCAGGAAAGTTAATCACCACAAACCAAATACATGTCCATCCAGAAGCAATTTAGAACTTTTCGTTTTGTTTTATTTTACTTCAGAATTCTCTCTCTTTCAGTTCGAACGGCCATGAAACTGTGATTTACCACCTATCTTCCTAATTTACAAAAATACCCCTAAGATATTATTTTCTTCATAAGCGATTTTTTTTTTTCAAAATCTCCCGTAACATTAAATATTAAAATTAACCCTTTAATTTAAACACTGAATCAAACATCAGAGGTGTCTTTTGTAATCTTGAAAGTTTTTGTGTTTTATTTGATTAGGTTGTGTTTTATTTGATTAGGTCAAACCACTCGGGTACATTTGTAACTATCCCTAAATACTAGCTCCCAAAACTCCTTTAGATTTGCACCTACGAATTAATGTCCTCGTCATAAAAACGGTAAATGCAACTTTTAATGGCCACATAATGACTTCACCTCAGCATATGATCAGGATAATTCATTCTCAGGCGATCTAAATCATGCTCAATTCCATGGCCCACAAGAACTCTAGCTCTCCCACCGTTTAATCGTAATATCCCAATAGACTCTCCGTTGCAGAGAATCTCCAGAATCTTCTCTTCCACTTCCTCAAGTGGCATGGCATCTCTCATATGGTCCTCTGTGATACCCGTGACCTCGTACCTAAAATGCAACAGTTGTGTTTAAAAAACAATGGTTAGTAATTAAGTCATCAAGGCACGCCCATGCAAAAATTCAAACAAAAAAAGGGTTATTTACCAAAAATATATATATATATACCCAACCTATTGCAACTTTTGCAATTTAATTCCAACCTTTTAATTTTTGCAGTGTTATAAGACTCGAACTATCAATTTTTTGCAAATCGATCCATCTGGCGAAATTCCAGTAATATTTTGTCATCACGTATGAATCGGGTCAGCTTTTGTGTTTCTTTCATAAATTTAAATATAATAATAAAATGCCATTTTTTAATATTACCAGAATTTTGCCAGAGGGATGAGGTGCAAAAAATAATAGGTTGAGATTAAATTTCAAAGTTGCAATAGGTTAGGTACTATATATATATATGCGAGAAAAAGTCAAGACACCTATAATCGGTAACAGGAATTTGAGGTTGCACGTAAGTGTGGAAAATTGGTTTCTCGTCCTCATCGATAAGGCAAACCCTGGCGCAAAGATCAAGTGATCCATCACTCCCACCGCCAACCATTTCGCAATCTAAAGCAACAGCCTTGGGATGACGACTCAAATCACCGTTTTCAGAGTTTACCGGAGGATCGTATATTTGAGATTCTGTACAAGGCATAGTTCCCTGTTATAAAAAGGTCAGAAGTTGGGATAAATTGCAACACTACCCTCGAGATCTATCTAATTACAAAAAAAGACCCAGCTAACTGTGAAAATTACAAAAGCACCCTTGAGGTTTATATACGTCTTACATTTTTGCACATGCCCTTAGTGGAGGTAAAGGAAATTGTTGACGCCATCAAATATTTTTACACTTACATCCCTCAACTTCTTTAACTCAGCTGTGAAGATTACAATAATCACCCTTGAGGTAAACATACTTACAGTTTTGCACCAGCCGTCAGTGGAGCTAACGGAAATTGCTGACGCCATCAAATATTTTTACAATTACATCTCCCAACATTTTGAAGTATTAGAAATAGCCAGAAGAGAAGTTGGGGCTTGTAATATTTTGAAAAATTGAGGGGCATAATTCTAATATTTTATAACATCAGCAAATCCCATCAGGTCAACTATCGGTTAAGGCAAAATTTAAGACGGGTCAAACCTCATGGGTGATTTTTAGAATTTTCATAGTTAGCTGGGTCCTCTTGTAAATACGCTAAACCACAGGGGTGGTTTTTGCAATTATCCGTAAAAAGTTTGAGCAGACATGTTCTAGCAGAAGTTTTGGATTATCTACAGTAGACATTCTAATTATGTTATCTCACAAAAGGAACAGGGGCAGGCTGGCAACACATTTGATGGTGTTCATCGAGAGCAACCGGGCTATCAAAGATTCTCATACAGAGCTTGCAACCTCGTTGGGTAAAAGATTCCGAACAATTTCCTTTTGCTAACGGACCTAAATGAATTCACAGAAACAAGTATGAGAAACAAGAACCAAAATCAATAGTCGGCTTTATAAAATTAATACCCTTAACTAAAATAAATGTATGTCACCAGTTGTGTGCTCCCTTAGCGATTCGAAGGATTTGCAGTGTTTTTGACACACGCCGCAACGAGGTTGGTGCACGGAGTGATACGAGGTTTTCATATGCTCGACAAGATGCTCCTTTTTCTTGTATTGTTTGAAACACGCAGCACATTTGTGCCTGTGATGATGAGAGGCGAAAACATAAGCATGCTTGTGGAGCTTTGGGGCATAATTCAATCTTTTGTGTTAACAATTCAGCAAAAGTTCCAAATAATAGTATCAATAGCGCTGTAAACGAACCTAACTTTCGCGAACAAAATGTCCTTCGTATAATAATCGAGTCGGGCTCGAACAGAAAACTAGGCTTGTTTATTAATCGAATGAGCACGAGCCTGTTCGTGAACATTACACACACACACATATTCTATATTTTTCATGTTATATAGGAGTATAATGGTTTTAATAAACACATTACTCGGACAATTCTAACAAGCTCATCATATTAAACGAATCGAACACGAACAAACTCAATATTGAAATCCTTAGGCTCGGTTCGACTCAATTACAGCTGCATTTAACGATAGTTAACACAGAAAAAAAGATGAGAAACATGATCATAGTTACACACCTCACATGATTATTCCAACAAATACGAACCAAGATAAGGCGAGAATAAAATGAATTATGAGAATCTGGAGCTCTAATATTCTACAGACAAAGAATCTCGGATATGTTCATTTCCCTAAATAGCTATAGGATTCCAACGTAGGAAAACTGAATATCCTATAACTACTGAATTATTTATATCTTTCCACGTATGCCCATACAAAAAGCATCAGCTAGAAAACAATTCCCTTTTCGTCCTCAAAATCAGCCTATGAATTTTATGATATTGAGAATTTTCAAATTGAAAGAATCAGACCCTAATGCATTCAATAAGTAAGCAAAATTGGAGATCAATATTCAAAGAAAAATAAAAACACAAAATGTGCAGTTAAACTGTTAAAGAAACTACAAGCATCGGTGTATTTGCATATAGAAACTCAACAAACATCTACTCAATTATAAAATTACGCATTGCTGAACCATAAATTCTGTTAAAACACTCAAACACGAGTATTAATGAAAAATTGTTCATCTTCTCAATGTCGAAAATTTATTTTTCTCAGCAATTAAATGTAGTGTTAATGAAAAATAAGCAGGAACTGAAAAAATAAAAAATAAAAAGGTAATATTAGCGAGCACCTCTTCGTTGATGTTACTAGGGTTTTGGGAGGATCCTCGCCGAACTCCATGGCTGCGCTGAGGCTGCGAAAAATGCGGAAAGGAAAAATAATGAAGAAAAAGGAAAATATTGACAGGTGTAATCGAAGTATATTATTATAATAATAACCTTCGGTTCCTTTTTATGGCCTGTCTATTTCAGAATTCTCTACGTCTTTTTCTTTTTTATTTTTGTTACTATTAGTAGAAAGCAAGCAGTTCATAAATGAGCGATTTTCGAGATTTTGATTGGACTGGACTGAATATTGATTACTCGTTCTTATAAAATTCAATTCAAATATTCTACTCCCAATAATTTTTGAGATTTATATTCTATATATCTAACTTGTTTACCATCTTTTTTATTATTTTCTTCACTTTAATTATACTATGTTCCTCTCACTTCATTTTAAATTTAAATAAATATAATATAATAATATGAAATTATGTGCTTTCCAATCATTTTGACATTTACTTTAAAAAATAAAAAAATTTCAAGTTTACAACCAATAAGGATTTCTATGTATTCACATAATTCTTATTTTACTTCTTCTGTAAACGGACATTATACATGATGTCATGCTAATAAATTATAAATTATACATGAAGCAACTTCGATTAGACAAAAGTCAGATAAAAAAGAAATCTCTTTTTATCCTTCCCTATTAGTAATCTTCATTTTTGTTCCCTAATAATAGAATTCTTCAGAAAATAATGATATTTTTACCTTTTTAATTTTATACATTTTTATTATTATATTTGATATGATAAATAATGATAGCTTGTCTTGACTGACTTAAACTAATGTTTCACCGAGCTAGCATTCTCCAACCCGAAACGTGTTAAGAATCGAACTGGTTGACAACAATTAAGCCCAATAAGCGGCGAACTAGACCTGGTGAATGATCGTCTCGATGCGAAATTCATAGGCTTGTGAGACTCGGAATTGGAAATCGGAAAATAGTCATACTCGTAGAGTATATTGTATATTTAGTTTTAATTTATGCTTATTATGCAAATTCGTATGCATTGAGTACCAGAATTCCACAATCACCTAGAAGAGGAACAAGCAGATGTTAAAATATTAAAACAAAACGAGATCCCATTCCATGGCAAATTATAACATGGGAAAATCTATGTCGACAACGATCATATTTATCATACAAACATACATATACAATCACACACACACACACACAAAAAAAAAAAAAAAAAAAAATGCGGTTTAAAATATCAAACCGTAATCGCACCACATTCTCGTGACGTCATGATTCTAGAACTGTAAAAACTATCTACAACAGCCTCCTCACCCTTTCCAATTCAAGGAACTAAAACACATGATTTTTCCTCCATATTTAGTTGAATAACCAACCACACAATCAAATCAATGTTTTAAAAACTAACTTGTCTTCATTTTTTCAGTACCCAAAGATCAATCGTCAGTCTTAACTACATCACAATAATGCCAAGGTAATTCAACAAATTACTAGTTCCCACAGATGCTCCTAACCCCTATAAAGCATAAAACAGATGATTACCACAGGGCATATACCGAAAATTTCATGGAAAGATTTCCGAGTAATACAGAATTAAATAAACGTCTCCAAATCTTCCAACGAAGATTAAAATACATGTTTGCGGGACCCCAAAAAAAACAGTTAGCCGCCCCGAGCTTCTCTTCTCGTGGCATCGTGCAGAAGCTCGACATCAACACCCTCAGGCGGCAATTGGACATACCTGACGACCGATCCTCTGATGAAACAATTTCGCACGGATAGCTGCCAAAAAAAATACCAATAATAAATATTTTGAGCAGGAAAGTATGAGAACGGGGAGAACAAGAAACGGGCCTACGCAGTAAGGTTTGGTTCGTGATATCCAATAAGTTGTTGAAAATTTTCACAGCTTAACTAAGCAGCCAACACTTTCAATGCATGAAATGTATAAATAAGTTCATTTGTCAAGATGATCGAAAAGGAAGCCTACAACTTTATATGTTTCAAAAGCTTTTTTAAAAAAGGGAATTTAATCATGCTTCTAAAAACGATGCCTAAACGTGTTGTTTCTCTCGATAAAATTTAAAATACAATCTGATTAAGAATTATCTAAATGTTTCAATTAAATCAAGAAACAATCTCCAAACCTAGATTATGTTCCTGGGAAATCTTTATTGATTAAAAACAGGCAACCTCTAATTTGTGGTATAACACTATAACTCTAGATAACAACAAAAGGGATTCAAACTCAAATAGTTAATTAAAAAACAGGACGAGGACATATAAGTATACAAACTGACAATCCATATTCCAATATGTTCCCATCATAAAGAATTAAAGATCAAATTTCATCACCCAAAGACTATCTCCATCTTCAAACCCTAATTTCTAGGGTAAGCCTCCCAAAACCCTAATTAAATCATAGAAAATCAAATTCTCCCAAAACTCAGAGCTTAACAGCATTCACATATATAACAAAGAACCGGAAATTTTACTTTCCCTAATTTAAAAAACGAAACGAAAAAGTAAACCCTAAATTCGCAAACAAATTAAAAATAAAATTTACCATGTGAGGGTACTTGTCTTGATCAACAACCCTAGTATTCTCCAATTTAATGTTGAGATATTGATCCACCGAATGAAGAGTTCCTCTGATTGCCAAATCGTTCTTCAATTCCACCGTAACTTCTCTTCCCACCAAATCCTTGAAATACGAGAAGAACAGCTGCGAAGATGAAGCAAATAACAAATACGAGATTAAAATCCCAAAATTATAGACCCATAAGAAAAGCAGAATTATGAGAAAGAGAAATATGATTTTACCATTTTTATTGCGGAGAGGGGTTTCTCAGTTGCGCAGGTTTTTTCGAAATACGAAAGTTGCAGGGCGCTCGATAAATAATGGGGGCTAAAGTGCGCGTTGAAGAACCCTTGGAAATATAGGAGCTGGGTTTGCAGAAAGGCCCCTGAAGTTTTCTTCTAGCATGCAAAGGGACTCTTTTAATCAGTATTTGTTGATATTGCCACTAAGATTGTGAGATTCCATTTTCACCCCGCTCGAGTCTTGAAAGTTCGACTAAAAGTTGGCAAAAAATCTGTATTTTCTCATTGTTATAGTGAAACTTGCTGGAAAAGGATAATAATACGTACTTGTATTTATTTTTAGTATTTATGTGAAATACTAAAATTAAGATTTTTTTTTTAAAAAATCAAATAATGTCAAACGTTATCTCTCCCGCAAGTTTGTTAAAAACGCAAGTTAATTCGTAAAATCGTACTATTTTACAATTCAAAATCAATAAACCGATTTAAATCATATGCAAAATAGTAAATGTAGAAAACCTTACAAAATCGTGAAAAAACTTAAAAAACACAATTTTGTCCGATTTTACTAAAATGTGATAATCGAGCCCTTTTATTATTATTATTATTATTATTATTGCTGCAATTGGACCACTTTTTGACTTTTTTTCAATTGTTAATGGACATGTTTGGTGTCTTGTAAGCCCAATAATAAAATTAAAAAAAATTAACAAATAAAATAAAAATTCACACCAAAATAAGGATTAGATGATTTTGATCAATCAAAAATAATTACTACTTACAAAGGAGATGTTCGAGTGAGCATGAAATTTGATAGATAACCCAATAACAATCAAATCAATGTATTTAATGTTAGTGATGATAAAATTCGATGATTGATTTTAATATTTTGAGTATTTTATATGATTATTGTTATGTATTCTTTACTTTGAGTTGGATTAAACTTTGTTTGAAATATAGTGTAAATGTTATTATTTGACATATTGTTAATTTGTGGCCTTTTTCCTTTCCCCTCAATTGTTTGATATTTTCAATTATTTTTACATAAAATCTTACGATTTACAATTCACTTTACAAGATTTTTGACCGATCGATCCAAAAACATGTTTTCAAAAACCTTGCTCTCACGTATTGACATACTTGTGTTTGATATACATTTCGATCAAGCTGCTTGGAATTGGTGCAAGAAAAGCTGGAGTTGTTTGCTTTGACTGATATATCAGATAATCAAATCAGGCCGTCTTACAATGAAAAAGAAATCACGTAGAATTTCATTTTTCATTCTTCGTTGGTGCAAAAGATTTTCGAATGTAAACTTAATAAAAAAAATACGTGAAGCAATAATAATGTTTTCTATTTATTTATTCATATTATAATTGACTAGAGAATATATTAAAACATCTCAGCCCAACATAAGTTACTCGACTCCGAACATCACCTTCCGATACCAAACAATTTTAAGAGTCCCTAAAAATCTTATGATATGTCCCGGTTACAGACAGTTTTTGCTCTTACTATTACAGACAGAGACAAGATCTCAAATACAAGCGCCCCTATAAAGGTCCAATTTGAGATCATGAGAGACAGAAAGAAAAGAAAAGGGGAAAAAAAAAAGCAATCATTTACACATGTGCCGAACTAGACACAACAGCGAGAAAACCTTCTGTTTCCCTAGTAATCCGATAATAGGATCTAAGCTATATTCTCTTCGGCAGCTATTGAAAATCTAGAAACTTCTACAGCCTTTGTTTCACACGTCTGCCATTGACATCACCACCGTCTAGTATACCTTCGATTCTTTGCTTGCCAACAGCAATAGAGTGTTCGTTGATCCTAGCAACGTACTTCAATAATTCGGTCAGCACGTTTGGGCAGCTTTCTTTGAGGTATTCGAAGCCGTCCGTCTGCATCACAGCTGAATGCAAATTCAACTCATCAGTGGCAAATCACAGAAAAGTCCGAATTTCTACAATTTGGTCCTTTTTCACAATCTTGTACGAGAATTCAAAAACTAGCAAGGGGAAAAAGGTTTTACCCTTGAGGTTTGGTCTAATTAAGAAAAATTAAATTTGAAAATTACAAAACACCACCAATGAGATTTACATGTCTTGCATTTTGCACATGCTGTTGGTGGACCTAATATTTTGTCAATTACAACCCTCGTCTTTTCTACATATTACAAATAACTACAACCGTTCATCTTACCGCATGCAATTACATCCCCTAAACTTTCTTAAATATTACTAACGAGCTAGAAGAAAAGTTGGGGCTATTTGTAATATTTAGAAAGTTGAGGGTGTGATTGTATGGTATTTGATGACATCAGCAAATTCCGTCAAATCAACCAGCACAGGACAAAATGTAAGGAGGAATCCAACATCAAGTGTTTTTGTAATTTAAAAAAGGATAGCTGAGGTTTCATTGTAAATACCCCAAACCTCGGGGGTGTTTTTGCATTTATCGATTTATGTAAATTATTTTACTTTAATTTGATTTTTACCACCTAAAGTACAATTCCAAAAGTCTAGCCTAAAGATTTACCTCTGAGATTTTCAGGCTTTGCAACAAACTTGAGACAGACAGATTTTAGCTGAAAACAGTGATGTTGTTCTGCAAGTGCTAACGTCGTTGCTACAGTATTGATAGCAACATCCAAACAAAGCTTAGCCTCGCAGAGTAATCTGAGCCTATCTAAACCATACCGATCAGCCGCAGCAAGTAGATGCTGGGACATTAAGGTTGAGGCCCATTTTGAGTTCAGTCCAGTAAGCTCTTCAAAGTCGGGTAGCGTATCCCAGTACATAAAATGAAGTAGAGCCTGCAAGGTACCAACAACATAAAAAGTGTGAAAAGAGAAAAGACAACAATTTGCCAGAATAATAAGAAGCCAGGTTCCTAATAAAATTCAAATTAAAATAACTTGTAGCATAAAATTAACCAGAAATGTTAATAATCTAAACATGGGAAAAGGTGAAATGCATAATCATATCAACTTCGCTTTCCTTACAAACAAAACAAGTAATATATTATCATTGCTGACGAAAAGGAAATAACAAAAGATAAGCTTGTGATGATGGTACAATGTGCAATTAGCAGGTGAAGATCAATTTGGATAAACCCTTTCGAGTAAAAAACTGTTGCATCATAATCTAGACCTCCATTTATTCAACTCATTAAAAAAGATCGCAGGGTAAGTGCCAAGATTGATGAGAAATGGCACCCATGAAACTCAGGCACCACAATTATGATGAATTAAATCTTTTATAGCAGGCAAATCTTGTAGCATCAGATCATAGAAAACAAACTTCTGACTATGCGATACAGAGAGATCAGCTCTAATTACCAAATCTTTTGCCTCGGAAAGAGTAAAGAGTTGGAGCAATTTAATACTGTTAACCGTAAAATTAATGGTTTATAGATAGCAATGTCACGTCATATCATACCTTCAATTGAGATGATAATTGGGAGGGGAGGGGGGTGATGATCATTTTCAAAAATTAAGGAAAAAGAGGGGAAATTACCTTAAAAACAGGTGCCTCCATGTCTTCAACCTTTATACACTGTGTATTTTGATCCTTCATTGGACCATATAATTGAGCTCTGAATACTGGTGAACGGGCCGCAAGAACCACCTTGTGTGCAGAAAATTTTTCTCCATCTACTTCAAAATTTACATCACTCCCTTTTCCACTTTCCAGCAGATGACCGAAATGCTGACCAATGTCTGATGGGGGTAATGATATTGAGTAGATCTTAGGTCCCTCTGTGTGAGACTTAACAACACCAACACAGCAATGAACTTGAAGGCAATCATCCTTCAGATAGTCGGATGTTTCCAGGGCAGTTCTTTTGAGAAAACGCTTGTATCCCCTGCAACCAAATTAACATTTTCGTCATCTCTCTTTGAGCAACTCACCAAGTGAATTTCATTTTTTTTTCTTTTACACTAACCGAATTGCAACAAGATCTTTCACATTTTTGGGTACATTAAGAAAATCTCTTTGACACTTTAGTAGACTTCCTAAAGTCCTTTAAGTGGCTCTAACAAACTAAGATTCGATCGCAAAATCCAATAATATACTTCTATTGGGAGTTGCTTAAGAATAACAAATAAATCAACATTAAACTCTTTAACAACCCTAGAGTGAAACAATTAAAAACTAAATGCACCAATACTTCATCTAACTAAAATCGCATGCACTCAGGCATTGCCACCAACCAGTTTCAAGTAAAAATAGAATGCAAAATTAAAAGTTTCATAAACCAAGAGAATCCAAACAGAGCGTTATTAAGTTTGTTACAGAACTACGTAGTAAACATAATTTTCTGATAATTTCAAGCTACCAAGTAATAACTAGGTGCAAAATAATTGCATGAACATTGACGCATGCATTGTAAAAAAAGCCATTTGTGCAGGACATATTTAACGTCTTATACCAATTATAAGGGGCTCCTTCAACACCCACCACCTCAAAAACCAAAAGATCCAAATAATAACCACACAAAAAAAAAATTATAATAATAATAATAATAACAGGAAGACAGCATCTGTGAGTAATGCATCAATGAATCATTACATAAAGTGAAGTAAATAAATATGTCGAATATATAGCACCTATGGAGATACGAGACAAAAACTCCAACACTAAAACGAAGAGCAAAACTGGAATCTACAGGAAAGATGCACTGCACAGAAAAGCGAGCAGCAAATCTTACTCAGACAGCTAGCATTCTTGCCCAACTAGACCATCTCATCTTGCTTGCATACATATTTTCCACATTAACAAACCTAAGAAAAGAACAGATAAATGATCACTCTTCACATTCCCAAAACGTTTCACAAAAGAACAAAAAACCCACCACATGCTGCCTCGGTACTTAAGAGTGTAAGGCCCACTCTCCAACGCTCTGCCAAAATGGCTATGAATCTTGTGCCTCTCCTTCCCACTTTGATCCAAAAGAGTCAGCTCGAAAAGCGCCCTAACATCCGTGCCCTCACTAGCTAACGCAATGAAAAGTGACACATATGTAGAATTGTCCTCCAAGCTCTTCCCATCAGGGTAGAAATAAATCGCCCACGCATACCCACCAACCATAAACGTATCGGAAGCTATGTACTTCCCAATCCCAATTCCCTTCGACAGTGAATACCCCGTGATCTTAAAATCGTGAGTACCATTAACCGTCTCAGTTATCGACGCCGATGTTGTCACCGCCGGCGAGGATGGGGATGCAGATGAAGATGAGGGTTTCGCTGTTTCCTGGTAAATCCTACCCATTCCCACCATAAACGGTATACACAGTTCTTTGTTGAATTACGATCGAATTGAATTGTTGTTCTTTGGAAGAAATCAATTTTGTAAAGATGGTGTATAATTTGGGGGATTTGGGGTCAGATCTGGGTGGAATTCGATCGCAATTAGACTGCGGAAAAATGGATTAGGGTTTTTGATTGAGGGCGATGGCGAGGAAATCTCGCGTTATCCGTTTGAATAGGAAATCGAATCCTCGATTTCTAGGGTTTCGACGGGGGTCTGGGTCGTAGCTTTTCAAGAGAGACAAGAATGAGCGTTTAGAGAAACAGAGGGGCCAAAATTGTAGAAACTCGACGATTTCTATTTAAGTACATAACTTGTAGAGACGCAACATATATAAATGCTATGTGACGTGTTACCCTACAGACGCTCTCGTGAACCGATGTCTGGACCGGGAGCTGTAATTGGCCTCACGCGCTGCTGATGGTGTTACTCGCGTAGCATATAATACTGTCACGTATTTGTAGTTTGAATAGTCAGATTGAAGTTTCGAGTGTTCAGAAACGGCGACTTCATTTTGCTGGATTTTGGGAGATTGCTTTATAAAAATACTAGTGGAGTGATCATTGCACCCGATGCACTTGACACTTGATTGTCATTGTATAAATATATTTCGTGTTATTAATATAAAATCTTAATACAAAATATATATAATTATCAAATAAAATATTCATATTTATAGTTCATTAAATGCTATTATAAGTTTTTTAAATATAAAATAAATATAATACAATCATTTTATATTCACACACATGTAATATTTAAGTGGAAACGGATGTATCATGCATTGTGCAATTGATGCATAGTATAATTTATCGGTTAGAGTCGTGATATATTCTATTTATGTTATCATCGAAAAAAAATCTTATAAATATAAGGAAAGGAGATAAAAAAAATAATAATACTTGGCCTAGCAACTAAAAAACTAATTAAATGAAATGAAATGAAATTTGAGGATTACATAATTATTTAAGGACTTTTGTAATCTACCGGTGCTTGTATTGTGAACAAGGTGAATTCAATCGATACAAGAGTAATAATACTGCATCACCGATGATATATATATATATATATATATATATATATATATATATATATATATATATATAAAAGCAAATCAACGTATAATTTACAAAATTTGTTAGTTTAAGTTATAAGATCATTCACTACATATATCTCGGGTTAGGAGTTCGGGTCACATGTGAGAAGAGTTGAGGAGGAGTTTTTAACTCCTTATAGGTGGACTTAGGCATGGGAGATAACACGTGCGACGCACTAACGCTTTATGTTAGATTCGGTGTTATGTGTATAATATTCCAATTTAACACGTTATGACACAAACATAATATATACCAATAAATTATTTTGTTATTAAATATTACAAATACGAACATAACACTAATAGAATAAAATATGAATTTACCTAAGATTTCCAATCTTTTTTAACATTTACCGACTTTTTTTTATGTAAATTGTATATTCTTGTATTGAAGTTTTGAACAAATCAAAGTTAAATTACCACGTATATTTTTATATCTATCTTATTTATAAATTTCTATATTGTGAAAATTTGAATATTTAATATACATTAGTCTCATCTATCAATATTAGATTTAAACACATTTTATTTGACATTGTGTCATATATTTAACTTATTCACATTCTTGAAGTAAGTTTTGGAATTTTTAGTCATGTTCTCCTAAATTATATTATATTCTAATTATGTATCAATTTCAATTTTTCGTAGTCGATAAACTTCAAGTATTTGATTATACTAATTCACAAGGAATTATGAAAGTAGTAGTTATTGAATTCATATTAACAATATGCCCAAAACCCTACCATTTACAAATATAAATAAATGTATTTTTAAAATAGTCAATTTATTCAAAATAATAAGTTTTACTTTTTTGAATCAAGAATGTATGAGTATTGCAGATTTTCAATTTAATTATTAAAACATTCCAAAATTATGCAAAATTATAAAAAAAAAAAAAAGAAAAAAAAAAGAGTTTATTAAGAAATAAAGATTGGAGTAATTTGTTGTTTAGAAATAGATGAAAACCAAGAGTTCGCGAATGAACTAAGAACTAAAATAGATTATAGATAAAATGTGTATTTTTTTTCATTTTTGCATAATGCACACAAAAACAAAAAATAAAAATCCAACATGATATATTATGAACAATTAACAATTCAGTTGTTGCACGTAAAATTATTAACAAATAGTGTATTCTTACATACTTTTTATTGATGCTCAGTTGTACCTCAAATTGTTTATTAGAAATGAACCATCGAGTCAAATTATTGATTGTTGAGGAGCCAGGATGCGCCAGCCACATGTAGTGTGTGCAAGGTGTTTTTACGCATGCCAATACCGACGAGGATGCGCCCGAAGGCCGACCACGAGACTAGGATGCACCCATGGTCGAGCGTGCATAAGGTGTCATTGTGCATGACATGGCTGATCAGGATGCGCCTTGAGCGCCGAACAGGATTAGCTGACCTGGACAAGAGCCGAGTGATTTGGGTGTGGCGCCGCACCTGCCAAAACACATGTGGACGAACGAACTCCGCCTTGTCTGAGCCGATCAAGACTTTGTCCGACCAGATAAAAGGGTCGACCTACCCACTGCAGCCAGCATCCTGCCGAATATTCCCGACCGCCATCGGTAGGCAATCTGGTGATCCAAGTAGCTCACAAATGCCCAATTAGAGGTCTACCTGACTGTTATAATGTGCATGCATGTCTAGACAAGCGCCTCACACCCATACATGGTCAACCTTATAAAGGGTCGTCCCGACCCGATGACTACAGCGAGAGCTGTTCAACAATGACACGCGGTGAGCAAGAAGAATATTGTACAAAATAACGTCGCCCAAATGTGTAATTCGAGTTAGGGTTTGAGTATCTTGTTACCAAAGTATTTTAATGACCAATCATGGAGTGACACGTGTCCATTAGGTTTTCAAGGAAAACGTATAAATAGGCAAATCGAATTGTCGTGTCATGTTCGTATCACACTTTTGTGTTTTCCTATGTATATCTTATTTGATCATATATGTATTAATAAGTTTAACTAAATTTAAAATTTCTTGTTTTTCGTGTCGTATTTCGTATTATGTCGTGGTTTATCGTGTTCGTATTTCTGTGACCCTATTTCTTATCGCGCCGTGTTCATTAACACTGTCAAAATGGACCAAAGTTCATGAACTGTCCCGTCGGTCCGTGTAAATGGGCGGACCTGGGCCTCCAATCTTCATACCCATTTAATCGTGGGCCTATTTGTCCCACTCCGTTAAGACTGCTGATTTTTGCGGGCCAGAGCAGGCTGGCACGTAGGCTTTCCATTTTTTAATTTTATTATAAATTTATAATTAGAAGACACATTGGTTAATATTGAAATTTGACTTTGGTTAATTACAGTAAATGATGTATTTATTAACAACGAATTTATTGTCCACAATAGCTCTTCATCTTCTATTATCAATCTTGTTTCTTGAAAGTGATTACTTAATTTTGGAAATTGTTATGTTCTTTGAAATTTTTCAAATTCAAGTAAAATTTGATAAGAAAAATAAAAAAAATGACCAGGTCTAATGAAATCAAAGAAACTCTAGATATTATAGTTTTTTTAATCATAAAATGAAATTTTATTTAAAAAAAACTTAAAAAATAACCAGCTCGCGGGCTGGCCCGTTGACCCACATGCCTTCTATCATGGGCCAACAACTTAGGTTTTCTACAACTCGCGCATATATGGGTCAGGTCCGCCCCGTCCCATTTTTGGGCAGCTCGTGGCGAGCTGGCCTGTTTGACTATGTTAGTGTTCGTGTCATGTAAGTCATTGCCACCCTATAAATAGCTTGTTCAAGAGATAAATAAAGGATCCGCATATTAGAGAGAAAAAGCATATTCGAGAGAGGAATATTAGAGAAGAGAAGGTAAATTTGTAAAAAGGGTTGGCCAATGCAGTTTCGAGCCGACATGAATTAATAAAATAGCTAAGTATTTTCTCCTACCTATTTGACTCTTTTTTACTAGTTTGTTTGGTTAATATATTTGGTTGAGCTATGTATGGCTTAAACACTATTTAAAATATGTTTATTTTGAAATATTAGTTTATTACTATAAGCACAAATAACAACTCAGCCAAATACATATGGTAATTGATGTGCCGTGAATATGCCTTGTTTAGGGATTTTTATCAATATATTGTGGTGATCACGAGGCTAAATGACGTGTTTTCATCTTACTTTCTATTTTTGAGCGGACATTTTCATTTGTTGATTTTGGTGCAGTTTGGAGCTATTTTATGTATTATTTTGCTCCGTAATATATGATTGAGCATGGATTTTACTAACTGGAATTGAGTCGCTGTTTTCTGGGTGTCACTAGAAGTGTTGCGGACCATAGTTGGAAGAATAGGAATAAAACGTACGTCGGATTTTTAAAGGCATCATGACCACGTTGATGTCTTTACTAATGTTGTTGAGTATCAGAAATATATACATATACTATATATATATATATATATATATATAATGGTGGGTTCAAATGACAACCATATTATGGGAACCTGCGAACTAAAACTTTTGTTATACAACCATATTCAAATATTTATCTTTTATATGGAACAATTATTTGTGATGGTCTTCTCACTAAACGTTATACTCCAGTGGAGTAAACAGACATAACAAATTATAAACCCTTGAAGAGGTTCAGGTACATGATGATAATGTTAGAACAAAGAGATCTCGATAAGTTATGTCTATATAATTGGATTAAATAGAATCAATAAGAAATTAGTCGACTATTTTTAAACTCATGAGCTCAATGATAGCGAGGATAATATTTTTTGAATTAATTAAAAGTTATTGACAAAATTGTTTGGCCAAGATTGAATATGCAATCTTATAGATTGCTATATGTATGACTAGAAGTTCATCATATGAAATATTTTGTCAATAATATATAAATAAAGATTTATGCTACAAGAGCATTCTTTTACGTGGTGGATGATATTGAAACTTGAAGTTTCATTCAACCGACAATATATAAAAACATCATGAATAAATTTAAATCCTATTAGGATTTTGATATGCTTGAAGCATATTTGTAACATTATCAGTTAATATAATGAGATATGCATTGCACTCTTTTTCCCTTAACTGAGGTTTTTGTCGGATTATCCCAGTAAGATTATGAGGCAACATTATGATTATATTCAAGGAATAATGTACTCTTTTTTCTTCACTCGAATTTTTCCCATCGGGTTTTTCCTTGGAAGGTTTTGATGAGGCACATTCTTTGCATAATATTATATTTCAAAGTTTGAAAACAGACAAATGATAAACTCGAGAACTACTACCAATTGAAGTCATGGGGAGCAACTGTACTCTTTTTCCTTCGATCATTTTTTTGTCCCACGGGGGTTTAATGAGACAACAACACTATAAGTGTGGAAATAAATATTTCGTATATGACACAACTCATATTTGACTACATAAAAGGTGACAAGACAAGGTATATATCTCTCGAACTTTTACACACAAGATTTTCAAAAGAATGACGATATCGTTATCTAGCAAATTCGCTCATATGCCAACTTAGCGGACTTATTCACGAAAGTATTGCCAACATCATCGTTTAGAAGATTAGTACACAAGATTGGCATGGATCGACTCAAAGATCTCGATTTTCAAGGGTAGTAGGGTTATACTCTTTTTCCTTCGACCAGATTTCTTCTCGCAAGATTTTAACGAGGCAGCATTTCTAAGGTCATTTAAGGGAATAATTATAATAATTATATATTATGTGAATGACCTTTCTACCTCTAAACCCTAATCTTATACCTATAAAATGGACTCTAGTCTTCATAATAAAGCACACCTTTTGATCACTCTCATTCTCTCACTCTTCTTTCTCTTTTCTCTAGTTTTACAACAATATATATATATATATACACACACGTATGTTCACACGGGTATTCTGCTAGTAGAACAAGATAGCAAAATAGTATGAGGCGAATCCGCAAGTCTATTTATTCAGCATGCGTGACAGAATAAGGCCTAAACCAAATTATGACAGTAAAATTGGAAAAAACTGACTCGGGAAGCATAGGAAAAAAAATAATATCTCTTATGATCTTCTTCCCCCCTTATCTTATTCGTCTTCTTCTTCTTATTGGAAATGACTAAGATGCCTTTACGGTACCATACCCCTCACCCATCATACATTTATATTCGTCCATCTTTTAATATGTATACCATAAAATTGATCTAATATCCTTCTCATTATTATTATTATTATTATAAGTATTATTATTATTATGAAAGTGCTGCGTGGCTAATCTTTTCTTTTATCTTAATCAGAATCTTAATATATTTAAGATTTATCTTATACTAAGTTTTATTGTATTATTGTAATTGTGTTCACTTTTTTTGACGTGACAATTTTAAAAAAATAATAAAAAGACAAATAAGAGTTTAATACTTAAATGACAAACTAGACAATTATAAATTCGTCTATAATTATTTGTTAATTAAATACTTATTTGTATACTGAACACGTAACAATTAATTAAGAGATACATATTTACAGGTGGTTGTGTTTTGTGATTTGTTAATAATAATAATAGGACAACAATCCTGTTAAGCCGAATTAATGGGTTATCCGTTAGGCCAAAATTTCATATCAATACTTTATAGTGCAAAAATCAATACATTAAAATAAAAAATCAATACATCATAATACAAAAATATTACAGTACAAAATCCAATACATCATACACGAGTCAGAAATTTATGAAAAACTAATACTTTACAGTACAAAAACCAATACATCACATTACAAAAATTAATACATTATAATATCGGGTCAAATGGCCTAACGGGTTATAACCCGTTAATATGGCCTAACACAAGTGTTTGCCGTAATAATAATAATATAATATAATACAAATTTGACTTTTCTACCCTCATCAATTAACAATAGCGTGCGATTAATTCCACAACATGTTTTACCTAATCTACACACTTACTATAAATTCACTACATGAGTGTTCGGCCCAAATCGTTACTTTCGTGGGGAGAATTTTATAATTTGGGTTAAATGATTATTTATTTGATTATCTAATTTATTATTAATTTTAAGGGATAATTCTCATATAATATACTTAGATCATACTCAATTCCCAAATAGTCCTTTAACATTATTCCTTCCCATTTAATCCAAAATTTTTCCATTAAATCAAAATTATAATATAAAATGTCAAAAATACCCTAACACTCAAAAACATTGAATTAGATAAAATTATATAACCTAGAATTCTGCCTGCCATCTCACGCACACACACCACATCCGATTTCTCATCTGCCCGTCCAATCCGTCCCCGTTTCCGGCAGTCTGGTCCTCCTCGCCGCCTCCGCCGACCATTTCCTCCCGGCCCTGCCCCAGCCCCTAGTCTTCGACCCGATCTCCGGTGAGTGGGACAGCGGCCCACCGATCCCGCCCCGAGGCGGTGGTGCGCGGCGGGTGCGTACGACGGGTCGGCACGGCCGAAGGTGGGGGTGAGGATAAATATAGTGGCGTTTTATTTGGTGGGGCTGCCGTGTTCGGTGGTATTTGGATTTAAGATTGGGAAAGGCTTTACGGGGCTGTGGATGGGGTTAGTGGCGGCGCAGGCAGCGTGTTTGAGTATGATGGTGTATAGCTTGGCGCAGACGGATTGGAAACATGAGGCTAAGAGAGCGGAGGAGCTGACGACGGCGGTGGAGGAGAAGGATGACTCGGCCGGGACTAACCTGGTTGCCTGATAATGATATTTGATTTGTTCAGGGAATTCAGAGATATAGAGTACTGTTATTAATTGAGTGTAAATGCATCTAATTTTGTTAACGATGTTTGCTGGGACTTTTGTTTGTTTGTTTGCAACAGGGAATTAGATAGGAAGTTAGGATAAGGCGTAACTTCTCGGCGGGGACGTTAGATTCGCCTTGATAATTTATACGTACATTAAATTTAATTTGTTTAAATAGATAAATATTATAATAGCTAATTAATATAAACAAATTTTGCTTGTGAATGATAATTAAATTGTCATCAATTTAGGAAAAATTGTTTTGTGTATTAAAATTAGGGAAAATTCCCATATAAACCAATAGTGAAATGTTTTTTCCCAAATAGACCATTGAAATCTCAACTTCTCATTTAATCCAAAAATTGTATAGGAGTACTAAATTACCCTTTATAAATGTTTTATTTTATTTTTCGAAAATTCAGAACTACCCGTATAAAATTCAGAACTACTCGTATACATTAAAAAATACTCGTGTAAATTCAAAACTACTCATGTAAATTCAAAACTACTCGTGTAAATTGACGAACTACTCGTGTAAAATTCAAAACTACTCGTGTAAATTGACGAACTACTCGTGTAAAATTCAAAACTACTCGTGTAAATTGACGAACTACTCATGTAAATTCAGAACTACTTGTGTAAAAATCAGAATTACTCATGTAAATTATGAACTACTCATGTAAATTTCAGAATTACTCATGTAAATTTCAAACTATTCTTCAAAAATTCAGAACTATTCGTGCAAATCTCAAACCTACTCGAAAAAATTCAGAACTACTCGATTAAATTTCAAAACTATATCATGTAATTGATCGGTCAAGTTCCAAACTACATGGAGAATAATCATACTACATTGAGAAATTTTATACTACATTAAGAAATTTCATAAGATACACTTTCATCAACTCGAACTTTAACATTAATGGTCTACCTAACCCAAACTACATAGAATGCATTTTCAAATCTAAACTACATATTTCAAACTACTAATTCAAATTCAGAATACATAACACAGAATTTCAAACTACTTAACAGTTTGTAATTATAAAACGGCATAGTAGTTTGTAATAATACAAACTACTTATACAAAATAATTATATCACAAGTTGG
>BMAC01000504.1:788032-832122 GCA_014905375.1 Phtheirospermum japonicum
TCAAACACGCCGCCTGCGCCGCCACTAACCCCATCCACAGCCCCGTAAATCCTTTCCCAATCTTAAATCCAAACACCACCGAACACGGCAGCCCCACCAAATAAAACGCCGTTATATTTATCCTCACCCCCACCTTCGGCCGTGCCGACCCGTCGTACGCACCCGCCGCGCACCACCGCCTCGGGGCGGGATCGGTGGGCCGCTGTCCCACTCACCGGAGATCGGGTCGAAGACGAGGGGGCTGGGGCAGGGCCGAGAGGAAATGGTCGGCGGAGGCGGCGAGGAGGACCAGACTGCCGGAGACGGGGACGGATTGGACGGGCAGATGAGAAATCGGATGTGGTGTGTGTGCGTGAGATGGCAGGCAGAATTCTAGGTTATATAATTTTATCTAATTCAATGTTTTTGAGTGTTAGGGTATTTTTGACATTTTATATTATAATTTTGATTTAATGGAAAAATTTTGGATTAAATGGGAAGGAATAATGTTAAAGGACTATTTGGAATTGAGTATGATCTAAGTATATTATATGAGAATTATCCCTTAAAATTAATAATAAATTAGATAATCAAATAAATAATCATTTAACCCAAATTATAAAATTCTCCCCACGAAAGTAACGATTTGGGCCGAACACTCATGTAGTGAATTTATAGTAAGTGTGTAGATTAGGTAAAACATGTTGTGGAATTAATCGCACGCTTATTGTTAATTGATGAGGGTAGAAAAAGTCAAATTTGTATTATATTATATTCATTATTATTACGGCAAACACTTGTGTTAGGCCATATTAACGGTTATAACCCGTTAGGCCATTTGACCCGATATTATAATGTATTAATTTTTGTAATGTGATGTATTGGTTTTTGTACTGTAAAGTATTAGTTTTTCATAAATTTCTGACTCGTGTATGATGTATTGATTTTGTACTGTAATATTTTGTATTATGATGTATTGATTTTTATTTTAATGTATTGATTTTTGCACTATAAAGTATTGATATGAAATTTTGGCCTAACGGATAACCCATTAATTCGGCTTAACAGGATTGTTGTCCTATTATTATTATTAACAAATCACAAAACACAACCACCTGTAAATATGTATCTCTTAATTAATTGTTACGTGTTCAGTATACAAATAAGTATTTAATTAACAAATAATTATAGACGAATTTATAATTGTCTAGTTTGTCATTTAAGTATTAAACTCTTATTTGTCTTTTTATTATTTTTTTAAAATTGTCACGTCAAAAAAAGTGAACACAATTACAATAATACAATAAAACTTAGTATAAGATAAATCTTAAATATATTAAGATTCTGATTAAGATAAAAGAAAAGATTAGCCACGCAGCACTTTCATAATAATAATAATACTTATAATAATAATAATAATAATGAGAAGGATATTAGATCAATGTATGATGGTGTATAGCTTGGCGCAGACGGATTGGAAACATGAGGCTAAGAGAGCGGAGGAGCTGACGACGGCGGTGGAGGAGAAGGATGACTCGGCCGGGACTAACCTGGTTGCCTGATAATGATATTTGATTTGTTCAGGGAATTCAGAGATATAGAGTACTGTTATTAATTGAGTGTAAATGCATCTAATTTTGTTAACGATGTTTGCTGGGACTTTTGTTTGTTTGTTTGCAACAGGGAATTAGATAGGAAGTTAGGATAAGGCGTAACTTCTCGGCGGGGACGTTAGATTCGCCCAACTTGTGATATAATTTATTTTGTATAAGTAGTTTGGATTATTACAAACTACTATGCCGTTTTATAATTACAAACTGTTAAGTAGTTTGAAATTCTGTGTTATGTATTCTGAATTTGAATTAGTAGTTTGAAATATGTAGTTTAGATTTGAAAATGCATTCTATGTAGTTTGGGTTAGGTAGACCATTAATGTTAAAGTTGGAGTTGATGAAAGTGTATCTTATGAAATTTCTTAATGTAGTATAAAATTTCTCAATGTAGTATGATTATTCTCCATGTAGTTTGGAACTTGACCGATCAATTACATGATATAGTTTTGAAATTTAATCGAGTAGTTCTGAATTTTTTCGAGTAGGTTTGAGATTTGCACGAATAGTTCTGAATTTTTGAAGAATAGTTTGAAATTTACATGAGTAATTCTGAAATTTACATGAGTAGTTCATAATTTACATGAGTAATTCTGATTTTTACACAAGTAGTTCTGAATTTACATGAGTAGTTCGTCAATTTACACGAGTAGTTTTGAATTTTACACGAGTAGTTCGTCAATTTACACGAGTAGTTTTGAATTTTACACGAGTAGTTCGTCAATTTACACGAGTAGTTTTGAATTTACATGAGTAGTTTTGAATTTACACGAGTATTTTTTAATGTATACGAGTAGTTCTGAATTTTATACGGGTAGTTCTGAATTTTCGAAAAATAAAATAAAACATTTATAAAGGGTAATTTAGTACTCCTATACAATTTTTGGATTAAATGAGAAGTTGAGATTTCAATGGTCTATTTGGGAAAAAACATTTCACTATTGGTTTATATGGGAATTTTCCCTAATTTTAATACACAAAACAATTTTTCCTAAATTGATGACAATTTAATTATCATTCACAAGCAAAATTTGTTTATATTAATTAGCTATTATAATATTTATCTATTTAAACAAATTAAATTTAATGTACGTATAAATTATCAAGTCAAGAAATTGATTATTCGATAAATAATAATAATTACTATATTTATTTAAACGTTGGTTTTAATTATTCAACAAATCCGCAATATAAACTAATATTATTAATAAAAATACTAACAAGAAATTATGTTAATATTATTATTGGTCATTTTATCAACCATTCGATTAATTAACAAATATTAAAAAAAGAAAGAAAATTGAATAAATAAAAGGCAGCAGCAGACCCAAATCATTTTAATAATTTTATTTTATTTTTTTAAGAAAAAAGGCTGATCCGTCATTTGTTCTGACAATCCCCGCAAAAATCCAAAACCTGAATTAGGCCAAAAAACTTTCCTTGTCTGCGTTCAGATTCCAACCTGGAAAATTCCTTGGCTGGCAACCAACCACAGGAAACCCCAATTTAAATCTCGCATCACATAAAATCAATTTGTTTTTGTTTTTTCATTATCTTGATTTTCTTTTACAGTAACCTGCAAATGAAGGAGGGCCATGGTTTCAGAATAAAAATCTCGGGTGACATTTGAGGTGCGCCGGAGGATAAGTCAATAATATGCTCCGACCCTTATAAGATGTCAAGAAACATATTTATTTTTGGAATCTAGAGTGTATTATTTCTTGATAAAAATCTGATCTTTCTTTCTTATATAGAGAGAGAAAATGGTGGAGCTGTGTTTGATGGCTTCACATGGGTACCCACTCGGATTTCATTCTGATCATGTCTCAAACAGGCTATCCGAGGTAAGATTATTTTGTCAGATTTTGGATTTTTTATTGGGTTTGAAGGGATTTGATGTAAATTTAATTGGGTTCATGTTAATTTTTGAGCTTTTGTGAGAAACTGAATTGAATTAATTGAATTTGGGCTTGACTTCTTGAACCACAAAGAGAAGAAAAATGATTTGAAATATGATAATTCATTTCTTCTTGTTTTAGTTTGGATTTTTGCCTTATCTGCAGTATTTCTATTGTGAGTTTAGGTTATTAAGTTGTTTATGTGATTATGATGTGTTATTTCTAAAATTACTTGTGAAAAAGATCTTATTTGAACCCAATGAACAATGACTATCATATCTTGTGTTAAAGTTCTCTCTCTCTCTCTCCCCTATTTTCTCGTGTTGTAGGAATTTCACCATTTTCTGCCCTATCAAGGATCAAATCAAGAAGTGTTCAATCCACTCTCATTCAATTTAAGCCCGCAGCAAAAAGAAGAGCTGAGATCGAACGGTGGATTGTTGGATTCTCATCACTTCGCCAGGATTATTGACTCAACCTCTAAAAGGCCCATGCTCGTTGATTTTCAAGGTTCACATATCTCAAAGTTTTTTTTCTTTTGCTGAAATGAATGTTTGCTTTTAAGTGATATTTTGTATAATGATGTTCGCTTATACATAATCATGAAAATAGTAAATGAATTTTCTTTAGAAGGTGTACTATTAACATTTCGCTAACACTCTTGATATTAGTTGATTACCCGTCACAATAGTAAGGGTATTGTGTGTGTGAGAGAGAAAGATTTTGGAGAAGATGGTATTTTGGGTAAAGAATATATGGATTTGGGGTCGTTGTCTAATTTTCAAAATTTATGGGTCTTATTTGGGCTGAGTTGTGCAGCAAATTCACAAACACGTGTAATATAGGTACTGATTTGGCAAAAAGAAAAGAACTATAGGCATCAAAATCGCAAAGCCCGTATAGTAACAAGTAACAGAGGATCAATAACCCTTACCAAAACCTACACATGTGAGGTTTAGTCTTGCACAAAACCCCATGCAACTTTCAAAATTACAAAATTACCCCTTCACATTTATAAAAATATTTCAGTTAGCCTCTTAAGTCAAACTTCAAGGGTACTTTTTGTAATTATCCCTATAGTTTAATTGTAAAATAGATACTTATATATCAACGGATATTGGTAATTTTAAAAGATGGCTGGGGTCTTTTGTAATTTGATCGACCTTCAGGGGCATTTTCGTAATTAACCTCAATAGCAATTGAATTCTTGTAAGGTCTACTCCTCTTTTCCATTCTTCATCTGCATGAAGTAAACACACACACACACACACACACACACACACATATATATATTGACCCGTCATTTTATATTGAAGACAGATTCTAATCCAGATTCGGCACTTTTGAGTTTTGGGATCGCCGAACGATGCGCGAGGCACGAGAAAATCCTGAAGCTACTGTCATCTAAACCAATCGACGAACAACGCAGTTTACTGGATTTGTCAATGCTCTATGATTTGGTGGGACCCCAATCGCCGATTGTTGATTTGCCTCAGCAACCGTTCGATTCTGGTTCTGCATGGTGTTTTAATGACGATGCTCAGCCTTTGCAAAATCTTATACACCCGAATCAAGAACTCTACCTCAATGAGCCTTTGTTGGGCCCACTACCATGTAATTGTACCGGCACTGAGATGAACGACGTAATTTCGGTTATCTCCGATTTTTACATGTCGAAGAATACGAATAAGTCAAGTAGGCAGACGATGCTGGTTCCTTACTTTGAGAGGTATTTGCACGGTTAATTTTTTTAGCCACTTAACTTTGGGATACCCACCCCTGAGGTTTGGAGTATTTACAATAAAACCCATCTAACTTTGAAAATTACCAAAAAAAAAAAAAAGGCCTCTGAGGTTACACGTGCCTTACCTCAAATACTTTGCGATTACACATTTCAACTTTTCAAAATATTACAAATAGCCAAAATACCCAATTATTTATTTATCTATTCATTTCATTTAACAGGCGAAGAAGAGCACGTGCTAATATTGGTGCTTCAAAGCTTGGTGCAACTGAGACAGCTAGTCTAAAGAGGTAAAAATGCCACTCTCAGCTTCAGACTGATTTAATTTTAAAGGTTTTCAGATGTTTAATTCCTGAATGACGGAAAAAAAAAAAAAGTTACTTTTCGTAACTAATGCACAATGTACTACACCATCATCCCATTCGCTCGAGTATTAAGTAAAACAACTTGTTCACTCGAGTAATTAATAATTACGGTTATTCATTTTATTTAGCTTAGGCTAGAAACTTTCTGATAACAAAATCTGAGATCATGCAGTTCTTTTTAAAATTTAGTATTTATTTTATAAATTTTATATTAATTATATTTAAAAAGAACAAAGTGGGCCTAATTGTTTTTAAATGTTGTTCTTTTATTATATATTCTTAAAAGCTATTAATTATTTTTGCATTTAGTGTATAATTGTATTTATTTCGTCCCATTTTAATTAAAAAAATTTCGTCTCTGATTATTGATACCGTAAGGTACGAAAATGTTTTGGAGCTTACATTATACATTTTATTACAGCCATGAAAAATCAAAGACATCACAAAAAAAGAAAACCAATGCAAGATTCGGTAGAGAGAGGGATATCTACAATAACAGCTACCTTCATGCATGCGAAAGCCTTCTTTCCATGATTGTTGGCAGAAAGCAGCAGGAGGGTAAAAATGTCATTCTCTCCATGAAGAAATCCGGTCCTCAGTTGCCTCATCTTTTGACCCAAGTCTCCGCCAGCATTGCCGGTACCGGTATCGCTGTCGTTTTATCCGTTTTATGCAGAGTCGCTTGTAGTAGAGTCCCGTTTTGTGGGTCTAGGGTTTTGAGCACTGGGTTGGGCTTGGGGCTCGTTTGGCTTTCGTGGGCCGTCAATAAACTGAGGGATACGGTTATTACGATTAGCAAGAATTATGGCAGGGCCGGGGAGAAAGAAGAGGAGATGATGGATAATTTGGACAGGAATTTGAAGGATATTTACTTTAGAATAGCTGCGGTGATGGCTGTTGTGGTGTTGAAGGTGGCGTAATTTGGTGTGTATATATATATATATACACATATATGTGAGTATAGCTTGGCAGAATATTTTTAAATTGTGAATTTGGTGCTTTAAGGTTCCTTAAACTATGGATTTGTGTTTAAAGTTGGTGTTGAGGTCATTTTTGTCAGATGCTTTGAACTCTGTACTTATGTTTATGGGCGTCAAAATAAAGACCGAATGAAAATTTTCATGAATTTTGCTCAGTTGCAAAAACCATATATTTGATTTGAATCTGATTGTTAAATGAGTCAAGCTCAAAGTGGTTTGGTCAAGCCAAACATATATCCAGTTCATGTAGCTTGCTATATTTGCTCATTTAATTATTCATTTTTACATGTCAAATTGGCCAAATGTACAATTAGGCCACTCTTATAATAAAGTACTTTCTCATATTTAATCAGGTGTTTACATTTTTTTAAGAGTTCATTTTATTACAACCGAAACTTTGGGTTCAACGAAGTTATACGGTGCTGTGAAGGCACCATTACTCACATATTTATAACCAGAGCAACACGTGGTCAACCTTTCAACTATCCTTCTTCATTTTCCTATGAAATGCCACAAAACACTACCATCATTATAATATTTATGGAATTTCTTAGCATAAACACACAAGAAATATTACATTAATATTTATCCAAATTCTTAGCAAACATAAATAAATTATCTTGGATCCTGTGAAGTTATTATTAAGTGTATTAACCACACGGGATCCTGTGAAGTTATTATTAAGTGTATTAACCACACGGCTTATACAAACTAAGATTGACGTAACAACAGGCAAAATTATCTCCAAAAGCCTTTTGCAAATTACATGAATAAGCACATTCATCTAAGCATAACCACAATAATTTCACTTGTTAAAATATATATAAGAGTTTTTTACAGAATATTTCCTCTATATTCTGTGGACAATTCGAAAAAACTGCATAGATTTTGGGGCAAAAAGAATATTAAGTATTAAATTTGTGTGATTGAATTCTTTTTTTAAATTTCTAACTCTTGATCTTGTAAAAGAATTACCAATAGTTGATATTATACTTAGTCACACATGTTTCATAAAGCAAAAACAATACATACATATATGTACACACAAATGTAGAAACTACAATTGCTTGGAGTTATTCTTGAAAACACGATGAAGCAAAGTTTTCTTATTTCTTAGGACAAAACAAAGAGTAAGAGAAATCATAAGATCCCAAATAATATTTATAGTTTAGCTGGTATAATTGTTGTCGATACAATTCTTATTTTGCTTACTATGAAATGTATACGTGCTATATAAATTAATGGGCACAAAACGTAATTAATACAATCTATATACGCACAACGATAGATTTTAGGAAATATTTAAGTACTATGACTAAGTACCATATCGACGACTAGTTTTTTTTTTTTTTGTTCGTTCGTGTTTTGGGGTGAGACTATGCTAAGATGGGACATACATGAGATAGTTTTTTTTTTCATACATAAATTAATACTTTTGTTGTTTAAATCTATTATGACTAATCCGACATGGCAAAGCAAGGGTTTATTAAATAAATATAGTATTTTTTATTGAAAGTTGAGAAAATATACCAAAAAAAAAAATTGAAAAAATAGGTCGGTACGTCCCGCTCACATTTTAAAAGGTATAAATAAGAACCGTTCTAAAATGTGAGCGGCGTCCCGGACCTTAAAGGACATTCTAGAAGGTATAGTTAAACAACCGTTCTAGAAACAATTACTTGACATTTTCTCAAAATCAATAATTTTCTCATTTACAAATAAAAGCAATTTTATTAAATAAATAATTAAAAACTAAAAAAAAAAATGAGTAAATTCGAATTTTCAAATAATTAATAATTTATCACAAAATAAATAAATTAAGACTTTTTCCATATAATTAATAATTTCATATAAATTTGATTTTTCACATAATTAATAATTTTACACAAAATAAATCAATTAATAAATTTAATTATTCACATAATTAATAATTTCATCACAAAATTAATTGAAAAAAAATAATTGACATTTTCACAAAATTAATAATTTTCTCATTTACAAATTAAATTAATTTTATTAAATAATTAACAACTAAACAAGAAACGAATAAATTTGAATTTTCAAATAATTAATAATTACTCACAAAAAATAAATTAAGAATTTATTCACTTAATTAATAATTTCATATAAATTTAATTTCTCACATAATAAAGAGTTTTACACAAAATAAATCAATTTACATATTAACAAATTTAATTATTTACATAATTAATAATTTTTATGTTTGTGAATTTTATGTTTTTGTTAGTTTCAATTTTTAATTGGTTGTAAAACTTAAATTTATTGATTTGTGATGAAATCATTAATTATGTGAATAATTAAATTTGTTAATTGATTTATTTGTGTAAAATTCTTAATTATGTGAAAAATCAAATTTATATGAAATTATTAATTATGTAAAAAAAGTCTTAATTTATTTATTTTGTGAGAAATTATTAATTATTTAAAAATTCGAATTTACTCGTTTCTTGTTTAGTTTTTAATTATTTATTTAATAAAATTGCTTTTATTTGTAAATGAGAAAATTATTGATTTTGAGAAAATATCAAGTAATTGTTTATAGTACGGTTGTTTAATTATACCTTCTAGAATGTCCTTTAGGGAGTGGCGTCCCGCTCACATTCTAGAACTTTTTTTTTTTGGTAATATTTTCTCAACTTTCAATAAAAAATACTATATTTATTTAATAAACCCGCAAAGCAATTATTAAAGATAATGACGCATAACAAAATTATTTATTGATGGATACAATTAAAAAAAAAACATATTCAAGAACACTACACGAGAACTTTATAGACAAGTGAGTCAAGAAGTGTGGATCCAACATTGCCACCAAAAACAGTACGCAATAGTGACATTAGCAACGTTCAACGCATTGAATGACCTGTGTAGTAAGCAGAACAATAAACTCTTCATTCTCAACCTTGTTCTCGAGACAAAGCCAAACACGGCGTAATAAAATTCGATTTAACTCATAACTTTCGAAACAACTCCAGCGCCAACAGTTCGGCCACCCTCCCTCAGTGCAAATCTTTGTCCTGCAATTTTTTTTTTAAAAAGGTCACTTTTGAAATTATCCCATGCCACAAATATTTTATTCAGCAAGTATAAAACACGTTATACACACCTGCTTCGAGAGGAACAGGGTAGATAAGCTCAAAAACAGCCGTTACATTGTCCCCGGGCATAACCATCTTCACATTTTCAGGCAACTCGACTTTACCGGTGACATCAGCGGTCCTCATGTAGAATTGGGGTCTATAGTTTGAGAAGAAGGCGGTATGGCGACCACCTTCCTCTTTGGTGAGGACATATATCTCTGCCTCGAATCTTGTGTATGTTTTAAYAGTATTTYCCTTTGCAATTACCTACACACACAAGATAAAAATAAAAATAAAGGATTCATAAAAATATAAGTAATCAACAAATAAAAGAAARGGAATATTGTAAAAGGCAGATTCYTAAAGTCTTGCGGATAACAGAAACCAAATTTCAGTACTAACCATCCCTCGTTGAATATCATCACGTTTCAAGCCTCGTAGAAGCAGACCCACATTGTCACCAGCCTAGCCAACGATAGAACTTGTTACACACGCAACATATAAAAAATTATCAAAGGCAAAAGTAAACTAAAATAATCCTTACCTGGCCATAATCTAGAGTCTTCTTGAACATCTGAACACCAGTTACTGTGGTTTTAATTTTGTTCTGTACCCAAAAAAAAAAAAAAACAGGCGTCACAAGGAATTCAAATTGGCATATGGTATAGAAACAATAATCGTAAGTCAATCGTATGTGAAGGTTTCAGAAATAAATAAAGATAACAAAAGTGAATTCAATCACCAGAAACTTTGATCCAATAACCATAAATGTTCAAATAAGCTACATTTCAGAATAAAGGAATGTCCCCTACATTACAAATATTATTATAAACCTGTCACACACTAAAAGAGGGCCCAAAGAAATCTAAAAAGAGAAAGAGTTTGTGCGCGATGGGATACAATTTTGCTAAGGAAATTTTCGTCCTGCTAGAGAATAATGATGCTTTTTTTTTAAGGGAAAATAATGAATTTGAAGAATGTGATTGGTAGATATAAATAGAGTGGGCAAATGGTGAAATTTGTGGGAAAATGTGTAATAATGATTTGTTTCTTGTTGAAGAAACCACATCGACTGTATAAAAGGGAGGCCTTACAAGCCAGTTTTATGAAGTCAAGTTAGGCCCAATCCGAGGTTCCAAGAGGAGTTTTTAGAAATATGCATAAATTTGATTGGTGAAAATTTTCTCTAGTGGAACGAAAATGAAACTTTTCTTGTATCCAAGCGCTACCTTTATTTCTCACCTGTGTTAGTCCCAAAATCTCAACTTCTTCTCCTGGTTTGATTATACCCTGTTCCACACGGCCGGTTGCAACAGTTCCACGCCCCTTTGAAATAGCAAGATAAAAAAAAAATCACTCACAAAAGTTATCAAGAAAAACACTGTATTGGCAAGAAAAATTTGAGCTCAACGAAATCTACAAGGTCATCACATTTTACAGAATCAACTATTCTTTGACTACAGAATTCAAGAAACAGGTTTCTAGATATATATTCAAAGTATCATTCAACACCCTCACCCCCAACCCCAACAAAGAAAAGAAAGGATACACTAACTGATAAAATAAATAAAAGAGAGAAGCAAATTTTAATACTCCCTCCGTCCCAAAATAATTGTCGTTTTAGCACAAAATGTTTGTCCCAAAATAAATGTTGATTTAAGAATTCAGATATAATTGCTCATAATATTCCAAAATTGCGCATATTTAATATGAGCTTCAGAAATGAAAAAGGGTTGTTAAGAAAATAGAGAAAGATAGAACTTTTAAAAGATACATAATAATTAGTCTTAAATGAGGGCATATCAATAATATTATAAGGTTACTTAAAATGTATGAAATTTTCACAACAATTATTTTGGAACAGAGGGAGTATGTGATTACAATACCAACATGGAATTATAAAATTACTTGCATCCATTAGCAGCTGCAACTTTAAAACATATGGAMTGRATTCAGTCAGAAAAGACCAGGAAATWTTGACAAGAGGCACTTCTAAAGGACCCCAAGTAGTAGTATAAAACAGGCCTAGTTACCTGAATGGTAAAAACYTCTTCAACAGGCATCAAAAAGGGTTTATCAAGTTGGRGCACGGGATCTGGAATGTATGAATCTACAGCWTCCATCAAATTTAAGATTGCCTTTTTCCCAATTTCTTCATTTGTACCCTCTAATGCAGACAAAGCTGATCCTCGGACTATCGGAATGTCATCCCCAGGAAACTTGTAAAAACTAAGCAATTCTGCAAGTACAATGTAAGTGATGTAAAAAAGTGTTTTATCAGAAAGAAGTATACCAAACCATATTCTAAAATTTCAGCTTACCGCGTAGCTCCATTTCGACAAGTTCCAGCAGTTCCGGGTCATCAACAGCATCAACTTTATTAAGGAAGCATACAAGTGATGGCACACCAACCTGCAGTAAAGAGTACAGGTTGACAATGGAAAACAAAACAGAGAATCAAAATAGGTCAAAATTTATGTCAAGTTGAGAACCTGGCGAGCAAGTAGAATGTGCTCCTTAGTTTGTGGCATAGGCCCGTCAGGGGCAGATACAACAAGAATACCACCATCCATTTGAGCAGCTCCAGTAATCATGTTCTGCATTATAGTTCACAAGAACGAGAATTTYACATCCACATAACATGATCAACACATTTAATATTTACATTTTCCAAGGCCACGATAAACAGATAGTCAAACGCCAGCTTTCTTCATGAAAGGAAAGTAGAAAGGGAAAAAAATCACAAGATCTCAAAGTGTTAGGTCACCTCACCAGAAACTTTAGCTAATTCACAAAATTGAGCGGGATCCCAAAAAATAACATTACCCCATAATTGTTGCATCTTCATTATTGAATGCTAACCCTTACTTATTCCCTTACTGTGGTTGTGTAGGTAAAGAGATATCGCTTCCTTTTGCTTCCTCAATAACCTACTCTACAGTCTCCATCACATAATTTTATATAAAAGAAACCCATTAATGCAATGATTAGAGTAGAATGGGTTCAAGTAGGATTAAAGGTTTACAAGGTATGAAAGACCGACAGTGAATTGTAGTTAAGTAGAAATATTGGATTTCAGGAGAAAACGGAAAGATGCAAATAGCTAGCCATCAGAAATACCTTCAAATTAACAACTTAAAAGAAAAAAAAGAAAGAGCACTAACTCAATTTCCAAAAGGAGTATTTGCTACCCAAGATCCATTCAATTGGACAAATAATGCAACAAATATTATTAGCCAAGCATTTCTTCCTTGAACTCTATCCTGTTACTCAAAACGATTAGGTTTACTCTCCTTTCCTCTTTTAGAGGTGTATGTTGGTGTCAATACACTTTAAGAAAAACTAGTTTCACGGAAAATGTGAGTAAACTCAGAACTGGAGTATGTTTTTCTGACCCAACAATTATTAAAGGCTAATCCAGATAAGCCTAGTACCTTCTTTAAAGCACATCTATTCAATCACTTTCGAGAAAACAAAATAAACAGAAATCATTTATGCAAAATAAAATGAAACCATAAACTTTATTAATCAGAAATATGATCAACTGTTTTCAACATCTCACCTTAACATAATCAGCATGACCAGGGCAATCTACATGAGCATAATGTCTCTTTGCAGTCTCGTATTCTACATGTGCCTGCAATATTAACAAACACAATTGACTAAGAAAACCATAGGTGGAACAGCAAGAATAGAAAAGAAACAGAAATGACTCCAACCGTGGCAATAGTAATTCCTCTCTTTTTCTCTTCAGGGGCTTTATCAATTTCATCGAAAGCAACAGCTTTTGCATTCCCTTCTTCCGCTAAGACCTTTATTATTTATACAAACATAGGAAATTAATTTTAATGACCACACGAGTGAAAATTACAGATGCGAGGTAACACGGAATAAAAATTAGGAACAAACCCTAACTCTTTCAAAATACCTTGGTGATTGCTGCCGTTAAAGTGGTCTTTCCGTGGTCAACATGCCCAATTGTTCCGACATTGACATGAGGTTTTCTGTCATGAAGCAGTACATCAACTAGATTAACACGCGCGAAATAGAAGAGGAACAATAAATACAAAGTTTCGTAATCAAAATTTCATTCTTTCTGCTACCCTAGACAGATCAGCTGTTGAAAACACATCGGAGCAAATAACACAAAACCACCGATAGAATGAGGTGAAAAATATCCACAAATTAAAGTATTGAGCGTTACGTGCGAGTGAAGGTGGCCATGGATCTCCACCAAGGGTTGGGAGTCTGATGCGGAGCGATCGGCGATTCGGAGGCGGAGAACGGCGATGAGGCGGCGGATCCTCGGCAGCATGATGAGCAAATTCGTGGCGCGAGCGTGAGCACACGCTTCGCATTTGGATTCCTGACTGCAACGGATGCCATTTTCCGCAGTAGCAGAGTGAGATAGAGTGAGAGTGAGGATGGAGGGAGAGTCGGACGAGAAGGCGATCTAAAATGAAAGGTTTTTGGAAGGTTCAGGGTTTTAGAGGATTTAGGGCTTTTCTGGCAGGGTGCTTACGTATGACGTCGTTTGGACCCGACGGGTTATTTATGGGCTTGGTCGTTAGAGATTAACTTGGATTGCCGATTTGCATTTGGGCTTACTGGGGGCTATGATATGGCCCATGAGTCTGGTTAGTATTTAATCGACCGTTTATTTATTTGTTATTTAATTACATTCATTATATTTAACTAGTGCATAACCCGTGCGATACACGAACAAAATGTGATGGTTTATGTTATTTCAATAAATGTGAGAATAATAATATTGAATTATTAATAGAACACAATAATCTATATGTGTGAGTGTGTGTGTCTTTAGAAAAATCAAAGGTAAATCGTTACATAGTCGACAACGTGTGTTAACTCAAGTGATAAGATTGTCCATTACATAAGACTTATATTATCGATTTCAGTGATCTAAGAACATGTTTGAAAGTTTCTTTCTTTTAAAATGGATTGAGTTTCGGGTATTTAACCCGTGCGATGCATGTGCCCTCTATGTTTGACTATGTGTTATAAGTGATAATATTTGTACAATTTAACACTATAATGATATAATAAAATACATTTAATTTCTCAAATTATATTGACCAAATACTGAAAAGTCGGTAACAAACTTGCAACTAACTGACAAAAATATTGTAGGTATTTACTAACAGTTTTAGATTATGATTGCAAATATTTACCGATAACAATTTTATCTATATTTTTAATTTTCATAGTTTTTACTAACAACTTTTGTAGGTAAATTGATTTGATTGTAGTGGAACTTTGAAATAATCGAAGTACAATCACTACACATCTGAATTTTAAATCTACAAATTGAATATTTTCAATATAATTTATTTATTCACATTTCTTAAGTAATATTTATAATATTTAGTTGTCATCTAGAATTATATTATATCATATTATTCAGTTCAAATTATGTACCTATTTTGATTTTAAATAGTTGATAATTTTTAAATATTTGATTATACTCGTTCATCAAGCATTATGAAAGTAGAAGAGTTATTGAATTCATATCCACATAATGCATAAACCTCCAGTAATAAAACTATTAAAATATACCCATTCATTTATTTTAATTATCATTTTTTAATTTATGTTAAAAAAATAAGGAGTATAAAAATAAGTTACAAATTGTAGTTTTCTCTAATCAGTTGATAGTTGATTGAATATACTTTTTTTAAAATCATATTCCTTTTTTTTTATATGCTAATATATTAATTTATAGTTTTATCATTTTCAGACATAAGGAAATTTTTATTTATCAATATAAAGATAAGGCCTTTTAGAAAAAAAAAATCTCTCTCTTTTTTTTCCAGCTAATCGATTTATTCAACCAATAATTGGTATTGTTTTTTTTTTCCTTAACTTTTAAAATATTTTTTAAGAAATCTTTATTTATTATTATTTTATAGCTTCTCTTGTCTTTTATGTATGTATTTTTGTATCACTCGTTAATGTTTATATTGATAAATTAACTTTCAATCAGCGTAATGCCAAATAATAATTTACAATCAACTATCATATATCAGCCATCTCAACTCCTATAATTATCTCAGTCAAGTAGATCTTAAATAAGAAAAACAAATCATGAAAATTGTTTGCAATAATAATAATAACCTGATTTAAGTTTTGGCTAATTTTATGATAAATCGCATTTCCAATATTACTTGTCATCACACTAAAATAAATAGATTTACTCTCGTTATATTATAGATAAAGAAGATTTAAATCACAATTTAATAGTCTCAAGAGAAAATTCAATCCAATTGATTTGATTATTATTGTGAATATCTCGAATCAATTATGAAGATTTAAAAAAATGCAATATATATATATATATATATATATATATATATATATATTAAGAACTTTAATAAGTAATAAAGAAAATTTAAATTCATATTTAATAGTCTCTAAAGTTTAATAATCACTATATAATAAAACATAGGAATCCCTATTTTATACTTGGCCCGACCCGACCGACGGATTGACCCGAAACCTGTCCAAACCAGCATTACCTGATGTGAGTAGCTTTAAAAGACTATTTCGTAATCCACCCGCTTTGGACCTGGCTACTTGGGCTGGCCAAGCATGAACCGCTGACCCGCGGCCCGAAGAGACTTCTAATTTGAGACTGAATTCCTTGTTATCCTCAAACCATTAATTATAATAACCTTTTCAATCTAAATAACTTATCTAAACTCGATGTGGGGTACAAAATAAGTTTGCAACAACTCTTTTTATCGGTAATCAGTGTTGTAAAAAATGCACATGTTCTTCTTCTTCTTCTTCTTTCCCTCTTTTTTAAAAAAATCACTTTTTTCTACATAATTGAAAACTTGTTGTCATTTTTTTATATTCACTTATATATCTCTAGACTCTAGCCCATGTAACCATATTAATAACATTAACTTTGTTATTTATTCATATATATACTTTTTCATTTCCTCTTTATAATATTTGAGAATTTAATAAGTCATGAACAAACATTCACATATCTCATGAACAAATATTATAATTTAAACATATCAATTCATATATTAATTTTTGTTTGGTGTTTTTTCACTTCGTCTTTATAATATTTGAAAGTTTAATATATGAATTGATATGTTTGAAGGATAAAACATTCATGTTCTTGAAAAAATATGAATGTTTGTTTATGACTTTTAAATGTAATTTATATGTATATAAGTTATTTAATTTACTTATTTTTTAAGTTACAAAAGTAAATATAGATTTATGTTTTTATTATTTTTTGTCTGGGTCAACAATTGACCTGATGATCCGGTGGTTGACCTAGTGACCTGGTGACCCGTATGCGAGTTTGGGTCAATATCCGGGACTAATCTCAAAATATTGATAGGAACATCTATAGTTTAGAAACACACTTTTTGCGGGAAAATATTGTATATACTATTTATAAAACATGTTTATTTTTATATATTTTTAAATATACATAAATATATGCTATAGATAAACTATAAAATTATGAAATATGGATTATCCTACTAAGAAAAAATGATAAAAACAATATAATATAATATCTATCCCTAAAATGTAATGTAATTATTATAATCATAGCTAGATATTAATTAATTTAATATTTATATCAATGTATTTTAGAAACAAATATGTATATAGGAAATTATGCCTTTGCAAACATCCTTATATATCTCAAATCATTATCCAATTATTTGGTAAGTAATCAAATAATATCTATAACCATAAATATCTATTTAGTAATTAAGCTAATAATTTAAACTTTCCTTAGAATGTGTTACCCAATTTAGTAACACATTTTGGCGGGAAAATTTGCAAACTACTATTTAGAAAACGCTAGCCTTTTTATATGTATTAGTATTTTGTACCCGTGCGATGCACGGATCTTATGGTGCATAAATATATAAATTGAATATTAGTATTATTATTGATTCTAATCAATTAAATCACTAAGTATGTATTATTTGACATTTTTGGTATATAATATATTTATTATTATATTCGTAGAGTTGTCGTTCCCACCAACTTTCTTAAGATAAATAACGAGAATGAGAAAAATAAAAAGAAAGAGAGAGGGGTGTGATGTTTTTTATTCCATATTTTTATTTTTAAATTTAATTAATGAAAAAAAGAAATAAAAAGAAAGAAAAATGAAGGATAAAGATTATGTGAATTAGTGGATAAAAAGAAAGAAAAGAGAAGGAAACTAAAAAGAAACAAATGATATTGAGGAATATAAAAGGAAAGATAAAAAATATAGAAAAATAAGAGATAAAAAAGAAAGAAAAATGGACAAGAGTAAGAGTTGAACATGTACCAATTTAGAAGAGATTAATTCACAAACCACTGGACCAAAATATAAATTTATAAATTTTAGGAGGCCAATATATATATAATTACATATAACAAAAAATCATAAATATTAGTATCAGGGTTTTGGAATTTTTTTTGGGGGGGGCCATGGCACCCTCAAGTGCTAAGGTAAATCCGCCCATGGTTCCCTTTGATTTGGAGATTTAGAAATATCCACAAATGTATTATAAATATTTTTGGTACGATTTACTATGTATAGACAAAGTATATTACTATGTATATTATATAGGATCGGCGGCGGATCCAGCACCTGACGAGCTTGGGCGGCCGTCCTAGCTGGATCCGCCAGATTCTTGACTAGTGGTATAATTTTTTATATACTTTAATTTGTTTATATAAAAAACTGGTACTGCATGCAATGTACAAAAGAGAGCTGGGGCGCGGTGGTTAAGAACCTCTACCCTTAATATTAAGGTTTGTCGTTCGATCCCAGGCATTGTGCATTTTTAGTTTTTCTTTTGAGGTTATTTGAAAAACAAAAACTGACTTTTTTAACATTAAAATAAACCTTTTGATCTAAATAAGAATAAAAAAGAAATAATTATGAAAAATATATACAAATCTATATTTTCTGACACCACAAAAATTGTCCAATGTTTTATTATTATTATTATTTAAATTAAAATTAAATTTTCTAATTTTTTGATAAAATACAAATTAATATTCACACATTAAGTGCCCATACGATAAAAAAAATATGCAAATTCGTTAACATGATTTCGATCAACGATCATTCATCGTATTCGTAAGTCAACGGTCAATTAAATGAAACCATTCAATTCGCCCTACCTGAAATTTTATTCTGGATCCACCCGTGTATAGGATGGTTATTTAATATTGACGAGTGTCTAACTTTGTATCCAAAAGTTAATTTCAAAAGCGTTTTTTAATGTTCAACTTTCAATAAATTTTATAGACAAACACCCACCCACCAAGAGAAAAGTGTCGTTTCCTGTTGCGATTTTGCTTTGTTATCGGGTTTAGTTTTGGGATCTGATTCTGTGCAATATCCCAAGCACTTATCTCTAATCAATCAAACGCCTCTATTTCCAACAATTTCACTCTCTAGCCCTAATTTCCTTCCATACATTTTAATCGATTTCAAAAGTTCTTCACTTTCTCGATTTGTCTCCTGTAATTCTAAACCCTAACAAGTATCGAATTTGATTCCCACTGTATGAAAAACACTGTATTGGGAGCTTCAATGCCGAAGAGCCGACAATTGTGCTTATGATTATTCAGTAATAGTTTATAATTGTTTCAATTTCAGTTCTGTTAAGTTCACTGAAGATGATTCCAGTTGGTGGAATTACATGCTGCCTGAGCGCAGCCGCACTTTATCTTCTCGGCCGGAGCAGCGGAAGGTCTACCTATTTTTACTAGTCTTTTTTCTTCACCCAGTTTATTTATTTATTTTGTGTTTTTGCGTGATTTTTCAGTGTATTGGAGGCTTTGTTTGATTATTATTATTTTTTTTTGGCCCATGTTTAGGGATGCTGATGTTCTGAAGTCTGTTACTCGAGTAAATCAGTTGAAAGACTTGGGTGAGTTAAATTTTACTGAATTCTATTTTTTAATTCCATATTTGTAGTTTTATCGGTTATTATTTGTTGTTGTTGTTCTTATTATTGTTTGTTTAGTTGCATTGTTCCTTAGTAAGTTAATATTGCCCCTGCTCGAGGTCAATTAATATGCCCTTTCAACTCTCTCTGATCACTGATTTAATGAAATATTCTATCATCTCGGATTGTAGAGGAGATATCAAGACTTTACGATACCGTTTTCATTTACTTTGGTGTTTTTTTGTGGTTGCTGCAATTTTTAATGGCTAGATAGGTGAAGGTTTCTCGTGGTCTATGAATTTCAGCCTCATAGAGAGCTGGACAAGATGTCGTTATTTTATGTTCCCATTAATTTTTCTTGCATGGTGCCTTTTTTCAGCTCAATTATTGGATGCTGCAAGCAAAGTGCTGCCATTGGTTGTCACTGTGTCTGGGAGGGTTGGTTCGGATACACCAATTAGTTGCGAGTACAGTGGTATACGGGGGGTCATTGTGGAGCAAACGGTACTACTTACTTTAAAACAATTATTGTTATTATTTTTTTAATTTAATGAAAACAAAAAAGCTCCATGTTTTCTTAGAAATTTATTATTTTTAACTTCCCAGGCAGAACAGCACTTTTTGAAACATAACGATGCAGGATCTTGGATTCAAGATTCAGCTTTGATGCTCTCGATGTGCAAAGAAGTTCCCTGGTACCTTGTAAGAGTTGGTTTCAAATTGTCGAAATGAACTGTGGTACTCGTTACTCATTATATGTCTTGCCTCAAGGGTTTAGTGTTTAATGACGGGTGGGCCTCGTTTTTACCAGGATGACGGTACTGGTCGTGTTAATGTAGTTGGAGCACGTGGGGCCACAGGTTTGATACTAACAGTGGGAAGTGAAGTATTTGAGGAGTCAGGACGATCCTTAGTGCGTGGAACATTGGACTATCTTCAAGGCCTAAAGGTTTTGTTTGTTCTCCAGTTTATTTTGTTACAATGCAAGGCTGTTGGAACAATATTTTTTTTTTTTTTTTTTGAAGTTTCAATGATGATCTGTTATTTGCTTAGATGCTAGGGGTCAAGAGAATTGAACGGGTTCTGCCAACTGGTTCGCCCTTGACAGTTGTTGGTGAGGTATGATCGTCTATGCTTCTGAACAACACATTTTTTATACTTTTTAAAATTACAAAAAATAGCCCTAAGATTTATTTTGTCTTATATTTACCCCTTCATAAGCAAAAAACAAATGACCCCCCACCCCCACCCCCCACCCACATGTATGGAAATATTACAGTTAGCTCCTTAAGTTTTACACTGAATCAAACCTCACGGGTGTTTTTGTAATTTTGAAAGTTAGTAATTAGATCAAATCTCAAGGGTACATTTCACAATTAACCCTATGTATACATATACGTATGCACACATATATATTCTTTCTAGCTCTAGGGTTCTTGTCTTAATAAGTGGCTTTTGTTTACTCTGGGTCCAGGCTGTAAAGGACGACATCGGCTCAGTTCGGATTCAGAGACCACATAAAGGACCATTTTATGTCACCGACAAAACTATTGATCAGTTGATTGCAAATCTTGGGAAATGGTCAAGGTTCGTTTATATCCTTCTATGTGATCTATACCCATGAAAATCGCCCGTTTATCTCAACTATAGTGAATTAGAAACTTACCCTTCCCATAATGCTATAATCTCCATGTATTTGATGTTCGTTTAGATTGTACAAGTTCGCCTCGATGGGTTTTACAATTTTTGGGGTTTATCTGCTCGCTAAGCATGCCGTCCAATTTATCATGGAGAGAAGGCGTCATTGGGAAATGAGAAAGAGGTAACTTTTTGACAAAAAACTTGTGTACACCGACCTAACGTTCTGTTTAGGCAGTTCCCAAATTTAGTTTTTAGCCTTTTATATTTATTTAGTTCAGTTTTTCTTAGCTTTTTTTTTTTTTTTTTTTTTTTTACGTTTTTTAGGATTTTTTTAGGTGTTTAGTTTTTTGTCTCCTTTATTTTTTTAGGATTCTGTTTGTAGTTAGTTAGTATAGTGTTTTTAGGAATTTCTTAAAATTTTAAATTTAGTTTTAGGGAACCTACCTAGCGGTTAGGCTGCCTGACAGGAGTGTGCCTGAACTTTTATGGCTCCTTCTTTAAATAGTCATTTTTGTGTTTCTAAAATCAGTGGAGTTTTTGTAGGGTTCTTGCCGCTGCTGCTGCTAAAAAAGCTGGGCAAGAGGAAGGAGGTAAATAAATTGAACGCCTTCTAGTTGTATCACCCCCTCCCCCCCCCCCCCCCCCTTTTTTTTTTCCTTTTATTCAGTATTTTAGTAATCAAGTCCATTTGATTTTTTCCACATGATTTGCAGGTTTAAATGGCCAAGCTGATAATGGACCGGATACGACCAATAAAGACAAGATGATGCCAAATTTGTGTGTGATATGTTTGGAGCAAGAGTACAATTCCGTTTTCGTCCCGTAAGTGATTAGTTTTGCAAATTGTATTGCATAATTTTTAGCCCCCCGTATGTGAAATCATTTTATTGATAAATATATGCATTTGTTTCTAATGTATACGTCCCTATATATCATGGGATAATTACAAAAACCACCCCTGAGGTTACATTTGCCTTGCATTTTGCACCTATTCTTGGTGTAGGTAGCTAATGAACTTGTTGACATTGTCATACATTTTTACAGTTGTCTCCCAACTTTTCTAAACAATATAACTAACCTCAACTTGTCGTCTTACATCTTACAATTACATCCCTCAACTTCTGTAAATATTACCAATAGCAAGACGGGAAGGTTAGGGCTATCTGTTATATTTAGTAAAGATAGGGGTTATAATCGCAAAATATTAGATGACATCATCAAATTTCATCATCTCGAGGGTAGATTTTGAAATTTCCAAGAATAGACAAATTTTTTTTCTATTTTGTTTTCAAATTACCCAAAACCTCGGGTAGTTTTATTTGTTTATTTTTGGGTAATTACCCATATATATGATCTCTAAAAGCAGGGATTTGATAACACTCCCCATAAAAATCACTTTTTTTTTTCCCTACTGAATTTCTAGACTTTTTTTTCTCGATTGAATTATAAAATCGAATAATGAACAAAGATTTGTTGATTGACTTTCAGGTGCGGTCATATGTGCTGTTGTATGGCGTGCTCGTCACACTTGACGAGCTGTCCATTGTGTCGAAGACGGATTGATCAAGTTGTGAGGACTTTCCAGCACTGAGTTTTTTAACGATTCTGGTCACTAGTAGGCGGGCCCTAGTTCTCGTTCTTTCAGACCTTAAGTTGTAGACTAGCACGTAAAGTATGAAAGTGCCAAGAACCACAATTTCACGCATTCGAGCATTTCTAGCATCCGACCATTTTCATGTAATACTATTTGATCTTATTTTCAAAATTGTAAATATTGATGTATTTTGCATCTTTGTAAATTGAATAATTTGTAGTGGATATATGTCTCCCCGTGACTCAAAATTCTTGGATTCATGTATGGGATAATATAATATATTATTATACTATGCTTTGAGGTTAAATTTAGTCCCTAATAAGAGCATCTTTGATGCTATATCATGGATTCACTGACATGAAAAATGAAATAGAAATAATCAAAACCAAATTGTAGGGAGTAATTGATTAAAAAAAACACAATTAATTTAGAATGATCAATAAATTAAGAAAGATGTCAAATAAAAAAAGTCTAGCACAACATCTAGATGTCGAAAGTGTATTAGATATTGATTATTTTTTTACTAAATAAGATTTTTAGTTTATGTGATAAATATTTTATGCCAATTAGTGTTCTAAAAGGCGGCAAAAGGCGGGACCTAAGCGGGAAAAACGTCTCGCCTAGTGTCTAGGCATGGAAAAAGGCGGTCAACTTGTTTTGTTGACCGCCTAGGCGTGTCTAGGCGCATGCCTTTTATATGAGTAATCTGATTTTTTTTTTTAATTTAGCCAAATATTAAAAAATATATAATGGCACCAAAAAAAGATCAAATAATTAATATTTCACAAAAATTATTGTAAGAAGCAGTGCAAGTACCAGGAAAGCTCCGACCTTTACTGCCCAACTTGAGAACGGACAGCTAATGCATTCCACTTATTGAACAGGGTTCTATGGAAGTCGGTCCGCGACCCTTGGAGGCATCTTTGGGGTGATCGTAATTCCTACGGGGTGGAGATGATGGGGTCGGTCCATGGATTTTTCTTCCTTTTCTTTTGCCGCATTTCGCTCAAAGAGTTGAAGGGAGGCTGATGCCTGCCCAGTGCCGGAAGGTCAAACCCCAGAGGAGCCTAAAGCGATTCGACTAGAAACGTCTTATGAAGACGATCATACTTTTACAATAAAACATCATATTTTTATTGTGAAATTCATACTTTAAAAAAAAATGTGAATAGTTATTTTGAAAAGTATGATTTTATACATTAAAATATAATTTATGATTTGAAAAATATGATCATCTTAAATGACACCGTGATTAGTACGTTAATTTTGTATAGATGATTAGTATTTTGTTGACTATATTGAAAAATATACAAACAAATTTATTAAATATACATTTTTTCTTACTTATTATAACAATATAAAAAATAAATCAATAAAAATATTTGAAAATGCTTTTTTACGCATAGGCTTCGCTTAAGCACACCTACTTTTCAAAGCTTGAAACTTGAAATTGCTGCATTGCCACAACTCACGGCTTTTTAAACCTTGACGCCAATCATTGTAGATACTCTAATGAAACCCAGTTATATTTCCAAAATTACGCATACTCTTCTATTTTCAAATTATACTATGTTGAGGAGGACATTTGTAAAACAAATATAAATTTCAAAGAGATAATTTGTAATATGCTGGGGCGTGTGTAAATTTAAAAATTATTTGAGTTTTTGTAATTAAGCTACATTTCAGTAGAGATAATTTCTACTTTTACAATGATGTCTCATTTCATATTCAACTGAATGATGATTAAACATGTGTACAAAAAATAATTTCAAGATTCTAAATATCGAAAATACTCGTCTGTTAATATTCAAAAATTAAGTATTAAATCAACAATTTTTGATACTTACCCTATATTATAGTAACCATATTCAAACTTTTCCATTTTATTTTATTATTATCTATTTCTCACTTTAATTATGATTAAATATAATATGAAAATACATTATTATATACTTTTTCACATAATTTGGTATTTATAATAAAAGATTTTTTTTGAATAATACAATATTCTTATTATTGACGGATTTTTTTTTTTCATACCAAAATTTAGAATCTCATAAAATACCAATCCAAACACGTTAGAGTTTTTAAGGGTTTGATTATGTCATGTGAGTAGTAGACATTCTTTGACACCCCCAAATGAGTTGGCGTAATCGGGGTTTTATACGTTCTGTCAAGCTCCAGATGGTCCCAAGAAATTTAATATGGAGAATTTAATCAATTAAACGAAAAGAAAAAAAAGAATCTGATACTAATGGGATTTATAATACTCAACTGTATTTTCATCAAAAGTTTTTTGCTGAAATGACAGCCCCTAATTCTTGAATCTAAATGGTAAATTAGGCACAATTTTTTTTTTATTTGTCCAACAACCCTTTAATTGCTAATACATAATAAATACTACTTAAGAAGCTTCATTTATGCAAACATTCGAACAATTCAAATGATCAAACTTGATTCTTTCAAGTCACGTCTAAGAAAAATTGTCTGTATTTTTTAAGGCTTTGAAGTAAATACTAGAATCTGATTCTTAATTAACTTTAGGTAGCTATCCAAGAAAATTAAGGCAATATCAACCGTTGCTAAAATTTACGACACAACATGGCATTGAATGAGACTGCAAAAGAGCATTTTGTAGTTATATTTTATTGACCGATTATTATCGGCCACATATTGTCACTTTTTTTTTTCAATACTAACAATCTAGTTTTTTCTGTTTATTTTTTTTAAAACATATCCAAACGTTTTGACTATCACTAAGTCATTTTGAAAGTTTTAAACTATTAGCGACGACATATATGTTATTAAAGATGATCATATGATTTCAAATAATTTTTCATCTTATATTCTAATGTATAGTGTCACATTTTACCATTTTTAGTATAGTGATGTGACATGGATTTCAATGCAATTATTACTTTGTTAGCCCTTAAAGAAGAGTTACTAGAAAGTCTATATTAATGTTCCAAACTACTAAAATATCATATGCTGATTAAAGAATCTAAGCCTAATGGGAATCATTTTAGGTGGAAATTCGTCCCTAAAGTACAAAACAAGTTCACCTTTTCACACGGTAAACTCATTATTAAGCCGCTAAACCACCCTTAATCCTCCACTAATAAATTGCCATAGGATGTTAATTAATTTCTTCATCTTATCAAAAAGAGTTCTTTTTTCACAACCATTAAGGCTTTAAATATCAGCAACAATGGCACAAAACCAAAACAACAACTCTACAGGGGTGCTCGACAAAATGTACAATGCAACGATCGGTCAAATTTTCTATAGGCCTCGTCCATCTCAATCCTCACTTCAAACCACTAAAGCCTCTACCGAATTGAGCCCAACCCTAACCAAACCATCTCATAACATTGTGCACCATTCTAGCCAAACCAAAACAACCCCGTTAGAGATTGAGAATAATAAGAACAAGAACAATAATGTCAAAATTTCCTCATCAAATTCGCAATCCAATGGTACAAGCCAAGAAGTTGCTAATTTGCCTCGTTGGCATGCTGAAAACGGCGATCGAGGTAAGAAATTGGAACATACTAAGACTAACGAAAAGTTTTCTGATTATATTGTAAAGGTTAAGGATAAGATGAGGATTACGTCGGATGTTAAAGATGTAAAAATTGTTACGAAAAGAACTGCCACGAAAAGAGACAGTTTTAACGACAAGGTGTCGAATTACATTAATCGAGCCAAGTTTCAAATCAGAACGACAACAAGTGTTGGTGATGACAAGGGTGCTTCATTTAAATAAAGAGTTTGATGTTTTGATTTACCTATATTTAAGTAACTCTATCATGTACATGGAGTTACATGCATGAATAAAATCAGCTTTTTTTTATATATAAATAATAAATATAGTATCGAGTGTGATCATGAATTTGTAATAAACCTAAAATAAAGGACTATTGGCTATATGTTATTGTGATTGTTTATATACGTCAATAAATATTGAGTACAATGTATTTGTTTCGAGTAAACTTCTTCTTTTGTATGATTATTTGTTTAAAGCCATTTTGTGATTTTTTGAGCAGTGGGTTTGCAAAACTTGGGCCTTGGGCTAATAAGAAAGACCATGTTTGCGAGTTTTGTTAAAGAGACCATGAATTGGTTTCCAGCCCATAAACTAATCAGACAGCAAAATGATTATGTATACAACTTTTTTAGATGATAATGATTAGGTCACGACTCACGACATATGAAAGCCAAACAAAGAATATACAACACAACGTGCTCGAATACAAGGGGGGCAATTAAAGACTATGCAAGGTTTTTAAAATCTTAAAATATTCAATTGAGATATTTTAAAATTTGGAAAAGTATTGATATATTCAAATAAGCTTTCAAATGTTATATTAAAAGTTTACAAAAATTTCATGATATTCATTTGAAATATTTCAAATTTTAAAAAGTCATGGGCATTCACAATGTCCACCATTTCATGAATTTGTAATTTGTGTGACCTTTTGCAAACTTCATTTATATATATCAATAATCACACTTAATACAATTATTTTTGGAAATTCTTATACTAATATTTTGTTAAAGGTATTCACAAGTTTCAAATGAATAAAACCCAAAACGCCAAAATCATAAATCATAAACACAATATTAAACGAAATTATATGATCTATGAACATTACGATCCGAAAATTATAGTATACATTCTACATCGAACCCCTCCTTAAACATTCTCTCTCACAGCTGCTTTTGACTCTATAACAACAAATAACAAATTACATATTCTTTGTTAAAAAATGAAAAACAGTCAAGTGATGGATAACTATACACCTTGAATGAAAGCGATAATGAAATGTCAGAAACGTATAATTTCAATATTTGACATATGAAAAGAGGCAACTTGTAATATGTTGGTACTTGGCAGTTATTATTAATATTATTAGATAGTAGACGTGTTCAAACGGTTCGAATCGCCGGTTTGGTTTGACCAAAAACCTCAAATCGCAATCGAACCGTGAAACCGGCCGGTTGGTGGCGGTTTGTGAACTGCCGGTTCACGGTTCGGTTGGCCGGTTTGAACCGGTTTGGTTTTTTTTTTTTTAACTTTTAAAATTCAAATATTTTGATTTTTTTCCTATGTTTATTTTTAATTTTATTTAAAAAAATACGTGAGGTTAAGTGATAAAATATTAATAACACTTTGAATTAATTCAAAATAAATAAATAAAAAATTTGAACTATTTAAAATATTGTAGTTAAAATAAGAAATTAATTAGAATATTTATTATTTTTGAAGTTAAATATATATATATATATATATATATATATATATATATATATATATATATATATATATATATATATATATATATATATATATATAAAACATAAAATACATGAGAGGCTGGTATGGAAACTTGCTTTCTTGAATACATTGATATTAAAATTAATGTTATATATACTGTCTGCCCCAGAGATCTCAACAACCATTTCTTTTGTTTCCCATTGAATTTGTGATATTTCCATTTACTTAAATTCCATATTTAAAGATTCCTAGGACTTATTAGGAGTATCTAATTTATATCACCTCTCTTTTCTTTATTTCAAGACACAGAAAATGGATTGTGATCCTTTTGAAATAGTGATCCTAACACTTTAGTACATTTTGTATGACCAAAATTGTGCCACCCTGGTACACCTCCTATTTATAACTTTTAGCACGATTTTTATTTCATTTATTTATTTACCAATCTAACTATATCCCAGGCCAGATGCATTTGATTTTTAGTCTAAATGTTTGTGATAAATTTGATGTTATATTGTTTAGATTTGATTGACCAAATTATTCAAATTGGGCTTTGTCTAATTCTGTGTAACCTTCAAAGGCGTGGTGTGGGGTCTCTCTTTCCCTTTCTGTGTTTTGCAAATTGCAAAGAGTCATTTTCTTGGAGTACATTATTCTTCAAAAGTCAACCTGTAGGTTGCAACCATAAATTAGTATATGGAGTACTATTTTCAGCAATAAACATAGGTTTTGATTGAATGATACCTTCGTCAACATATATTGATTAATGAGAGAATGCAAATTTGCGTAAGGATCTTGTAGATATTCTGTCATTTTAAATGTCGTTTGACATATATTTTACACATTTTCTCATTTTTATTTATACCACAATCTTAGAATATGAAACTATATAATTATATATGGATGAATGTTCAGTTGACATTTATATTAGGATTTAAATAATTCATTTTTCATTAGAAGTTTATTATTTATTTATTTATTTTTTTGATTACAAACACTTCCTTATACGGGCTTATTCCATTTGTGGTGATTTTTAATACAATGAGCGAATTAAAAAAAAAAATATTATATTAAGTTTGATTGGAAATAAGAAAGTAGATCATAATGGCCACGAGACCTTGCCACTTCTAAGCTCTCATGAATCTTGTGGTCCTAACTTTAAATGCTCTTTATGCACAATTTAATTGACTCAGTGTCATGACCCGCGTGTCGAGGGTCGCGACCATGGTCGAGAGTGCCGATGGGCTCTCCCATTTGCCTAGTGATGGTGCCACTTTGGGTCAAAGCCTAGCCACTATGGGTAAGAGGCAGCTGACGAGCGGAGCCCGTCTTGAAGGTTGTGCGAGAGGAGTGATACGACATCCAATATTCAAGTTGGTATCCATATGAATTTTAGGTTTATAAGACGATCTCTTCTTTAGGAGAGGTGAGCTGTGTATAGGGGTGACGAGCTCTTATGGGAAAAAATGTATGATAATAGCTCAGTATGTAGAGTTGGGCTGTATGGTTAACGAGATTTTGGCCCTGGTGGGCTGATATGGATAACATGGTATGAGGTCCTGACGAACTAAGGTAATGACATGGTTGTAAGCCCATGGTTATTATGGTAACTTAACAAAATACGAGAGTTCTAATATTTATGGTAATTTAAAAAATTACGAGAGTTCTAATATTTATGACAACTTAACAATATGAGGATTCTAGTTCTAAATCGGTGGTTAATTATAGTATTATAGTACGTATAGGAGACGGGAACCCTATATTGAGAACACGTTTATTGTCTATATAAAGAGTACACACGTCTCACTTTTATTCTAAATTGATTTTTATCTTACTTTGAGCTTTCTTTTATTAATTACTAAAAATAGAACTGACTTAAGTATCGGAGGGCCTACGCCTGATCTATTCGGCTTGGGTTTTATTTTTTAGGTCGATCAGGTAGCCAGTAGTCACCTGGAGGTTGATCAGGTCGGCAGGAACGATTTTAAGGCCAACATTCTTTTTTTTTTGGTGAGCCAATCTTTTTGGTCGCATCAAATGGCGTCGTCTGTAGGAATACGAGGGATATCAAGTCCTTGAGCGAAAGGCATGTGATGCGATCAAAAAGATTGGTGCCTCAAGAATAGGGGGTACTGACCTTAAATATGGGGTCTGTGATCTAATAGATCTCCAGAAAACTCCTGACGACCTGTATAACCTGCAAAACAGAACCCAAGTCGGGCGGCCCCGGCGTAGGCCCTCTGACTCTCAAGTCAGATAGTGTTCGAGAAAGATGTGCGAGAGTTCAATAGCGTGCAAGAGCTTAAAACGTAGAATAAAATCAACATAGAATAAAAAGTGAGGCCTGGGTCCTCTTTGTATCGACAAGAGACAAGGGATAAGAGACGTCTTCAGACATGTGTTAAGAGACGTGTTCCCAATTTAGGATTTTCATCACCTGTGTAAGAGCTTGCTTCTCCTAAAGGAGATCTCGCCATAAAATCCATAAATCCATAATCTATGAGCTCCATGATAGAGAGATGAGTGAAGTTATGAAATAAAAGCATAGGGGCCTGAGAGATCATGGGATGTGAGAGCATGAGATGAGATGTGTGATCATGAGAGATCATGAGAGATCGTAAGCTTTAGGGTCTCAGAGATGAGTATCAGAGTATATGATTGAGATTTGAGAGTATGAGAGGTTGTAGAAGTTATAAAGCTTGTGAAATAAGGGCCTGAACCTCCTATTTATAAGATTATTGAGACTTGTCCACCAATCAATAGGATTCCTTCATAAGGTGGGATTAAATCTCCTAATTATACTCAATATCCATAATAAGGAAATACTCCCATATTAGGATTCTTAGTTTCCATAATTTCATAATAACCATAAAACCTTATTACCATGTTGGCGTCCTGTCGGGACCTAGAATCTTTCACCACTTTCGTTACTTTCTTACCATATATAATCAAGGCAATTTTTGATGTCGTATCAGCTAGTCCCTCATATTCTAGTTGATTGAGATACGAAATCGGGTAGAATATAAAAAAGAAAGGTTTCAATTATCCAACCAAAACAGGTCGGCCAAAACGTCATTCCATACCATAAGCCATGTAAGCCCAGTAGGGCCCAAGATATTGTTAACCAATAAGCCCAACTCTCAATACCGAACTACCACTCACTGCCGAGCTGGTTAAGTAGTACTTATATCATTAGAGCTCGCCACCTTACATAAGAGCTCGCCACTCCTATGTACGGGGTCGCTGCCCTCAAATACAGCTCACCCACCTACCAGAAGGATTTCACCTTCTAGAAAATGAGGTCGCTTACGAAATACACATAATTACCTGCATGTTGCCGATGTGAATATTTGTCATCTCATAACCATAAGAACCATAATAACTATTGCCGACCTGAATAAGCGTCGGCCCATAAAAACTATAAGAACACGCATATATTTGAATTATGTAGCTATGGAGCAATCATCGACCTGAAATAGGTCGATCAAAACCTCAATCATAAAAACGTCTATTTAAGCAATGCTTAGCGTTACACCCTTGCACTACAACTCGGTAGGTCGGCAAGTCTGCGGAGTAAACGATGTCGGCATGGTGCGACATCATATGAGACAAGGGAGAGCGACACACATTTAGAGGTTTCTAGGCATTTGTGTCGACAGACTATCTTGTATGTGCCTTTGTTTTGTTTTGCAAGAAAATAGACATTGAAAAACTGAGGAGGCCCTAGTCATGAGAACTGACTTAAGTATTGGAGGGCGTACACCGGGGCTGTCCGGCTTGGGTTTTTTTTTTAGGTCGATCCGGTCGCCATGAGTCATCTGGAGGTTGATTAAGCCAGCATGAACGATTTTAAGGTCAGTGTTCTCTTTTTTTCGTAAAGCAATCTTTTTGTTCGCATCAAGTGGCGCCGTCTGTAGGAATACAAGGGACATCAAGTCCTTGAACGAAAGGCATGAGTAACCAACAAAGTGATTACTAAAAAAAGAGATATCATACCTCAAACTCTGGATATTAAGCAAGACTCAAGATATGGATCGGGAGAAGCAAGTTGGGGGGTGGGTGGGTGGGGGGTGGGGGTGGGGATCAAACACTGCAAAGAAAAGTGACAGAGGAAACGACCATGAAAACACCACCGCCACCACAAAAAGAGAAAGTGGAAGGATCTGGCAAGGGGAATATGAATAATTCTCCAGATATAATCAGACAAAGGAAGGTCAATATCAGGACCAAGGAATGGGACAAGCTACCAAAGGAAAAAACTTGGCACGTTGACAAGGGACTCATTGAAAAATTGATAGAAGCGATGCCTCCAGGCAAGTTGAATAAAATCATGGTGGGCGAAGATGATAGAGATAAGAGAATCGTTGGGAGGAAAGATGAGGAATACAAACCAGAACCACTGACTCTGGCTCAGAAGAAAAGTAGAGAGAAGGAACCATGGATGCCAGATCCCGAACTGATTCGGACCACAAAGAAAAGGCAACCTCAAACACCCATCATTGTCTAAGGAAGAAGAGGAGGAAGACGATATACAATTTTTTGGCAATAGATCGCAAAGGAGGGCTTATTAGGATTACACCAGGCGTGACATAGAAGAAGAGAAAGAGATGTTGCCGACATCCCGTGTAATAAGGGATATGGAGGAAGCAGTGCGAGCATTACAGAGACAGGTCGCAGGGGCATATAAACAAGAGTCGAGAGGCCACCTATTTTCAAATAGGATATTGAGAGTAGCCTTACCTCGAGGGTATAAGGGGCTGAATATTTACTATGAGGGGTTGCCAGACCCAACTCGCCATGTGCAAAGTTTTGAGAACGAGGCAGTTTTACGACAATACACCAATGCATTAGCGTGCAGGGCATTCCTATCTACCTTGAGGGGGCCAGCGCAGGATTGGTGCCATCAACTAGCTCCAGGGAGAATCACTAGCTTCCAGGTCATGAAGTCGACCTTCCTAAAGAACTTCGCTAGCGCCAAGTTGCATACAAAAATGACGCAGTCTCTTTTCTCAATTGTACAGTGACCTAGAGAGACTTTGAAGAACTATTTATCTAGATTTACCAGAGATACTCTAGAGGTGCCCGCAGCCATGGACGATATGAAAGTAGGAGCGATGTTGCGCGAAGAAAGAAAAGCTCGAATCTCAGCAAGTGGGGAGCAGACGAGACAAGTTGAAGTACAAGGATTGGCACAAAGAGGAGGTTGTCCAAACCGGTTCGCTTGACAATGGCATGTAGTGCCATGAGCGGCGCGCTTTGGGCGTCGAGGGCAAACTCATGTAGGCCCATGGGAAGGAAGAGGCGATAATTTAGGACTATTCGGCTTGCTGAAGCCAAAGCCCAACAAAGATTCCCAAGCAGCTAGGGATTCTCTCGTAATCTGTAGGAGTCTATATTAGGTAATTACTTAGCTAAGGGGGTACCAACTTGTTGGGTTTAGTAGAGTAGTTTGGAGAAGAGGACTAACTCTAATTTTTGCGTAGTAGTATAGTATAAATAGTCCCTCGTTCTGGTATATTGTTATAAACGAGTTTTCGAGGTTATTAATTGTTCACCTTGTTATTGTTTTGTATTTTTTCTTTACCTCACTTTTATAGGAATTAAGATTCTTAATACAAGTCAATTTCCTTATTTCATTCAATAAGAGAGAATTTAAAGCTTCCAGAAGAGGCTCAAACTAATTAAAGCCCAAGTAATTAAATAATTTGCAGTCCACCATCTCTAATAATTCAATTTCCATAAAATAATAAATACCATTCATATGTCGGACATTTTCTCTTTACTTAGGAAATTGACTTTTCACTCACTCAAACATGGTATTGTGAAAGTAAAAATACCACGATAATCTACTGAAAATGCAGATTGAGAATTTAATGTTCATTTTCAAAACTAACGACCCGTGTACATTTAGAATATTTGGACAAAGCTACCATATATAACTTTACCAAATCCATTTTCCCCAACAGGTCGTCAAGAAGGATTTTTCGACTATGGAAAATGAAGAGATTTCGAAGTCCTCAGTGTGTGTACCGCAAAGTCTTGCACCCGGTCCATCTCTAGTGGAGGGTGGTTCAATGAAGCTATGGTGCAGTGGAATAATGTGTGATTGAGGCAGAGGCGCCACCTCGTACCTCTGTTAGCAAAGCAGTTCTCTCTAATTGACAACCTTGCACCCATAATAAATATATTCTTATGACAACCTCTCTTAAACCAAAAGGCCATCACATAGAGAGTTTTAAAGAAACAATGAAAGGGAAAGGGGTGGATACGATGTCGATAGTAGGGAAAAACAAAAAAACCATTCTCTGGATCTGTACCGTTAACACCACGTTTTCAACCAAATCATCCCTGGCAAATTCATTTTATGACTTAACGGAAGATAATTTGAAAAAGTTTGATGCTCACCACTTCAGCATTTAGTGGCCTTCCTAGTGATAGGGTATTTTTTTTTCACTTTCTTCCTTTTTACTATCCTGCTTAAGCATTGGAGGGCCTACGTCGGGACTGTCCTGCTTGGGTTTTGTTTTGTAGGTCGATTAGGTCACTAGGAGTCATATGGAGGTTGATCAGGTCGACAAGAACAATTTTAAGGTCAGTGTACTCTTTTCTTAGTGAGCCAATCTTTTTGGTCGCATCAAGTGGCGTCGTCTGTAGGAATACAAGGGACATCAAGTTCTTGAGCAAAAGGCGTGAGTAACCAACAGCGTGATCATGAAAGGAAGAGATATCAAAACTCAAACTTTGGATTTCAGCTTTGACGTGAGCAAGACGCAAGATATGGATCGAAAGAAGCAAGTTGCGGGGGATCAAACAACGCAGAGAAAAGTGACGGATGAAACAACCATGAAAACACCACCACCGCCACAAAAGGAGAAAGTGGAAGGATCTAGATAGGGGAACACGAATAACTCTCCAGACATAATCAGACAAAGGAAGGTTAATATCGGAACCAAGGAATGGGACGAGCTATCGATGGGAAGAACTTGTCACGTTGACAAGGGACTCCTTGAGAAATTGATGGAAGCGGTGTTTTCGAGCAAGTTGAAGAAAATCATGGTGAGCGAAGATGATAGCAATGATGAAATCGTTGGGAGGAAAGATGAGGAATACAGGTTAGAACCACTGACTCCGGCTCAAAAGGAAAGTAGAGAGAAGGAGCCATGGATGTCAGATCCCGAATCGATTCGAACCACAAAAATGGAGACCTCTGACACCCATCATCGTCTGAGGGAGACGAGGAGGAAGACGATATGTAATTTTTTAGCAGTAGATCGCAAAGGAGGGCTTATCAAGATCACACCAGGCGTGACATAGAGGAAGAGGAAGAGATGTTGCCTACATCCAATGTAATAAGGGATATGGAGGAAGTTGTGCGAGCATTACAACAAAAGGTCGCAAGGGCAGAAGAACAAGAGTCGAGAGGCCACCCGTTTTCAGATGGGATATTGAGAGTAGCCTTACCTCGAGGGTATAAAGGGCAGGATTTTCACTATGAGGGGTTGTCAGACCCCACTCGACATGTGCAAAGTTTTGAAAACGAGGCAGTTTTACGGCAATACACCGATGCAGTAGCGTGCAGGGCATTCCTATCTACCTTAAGGGGGCTAGTACAGGATTGGTTCCATCAACTAGCTCCAGGGAGAATCACTAGCTTCCAGGCCATGAAGTCGGCCTTCCTAAATAACTTCGCTAGCGCCAAGTTGCATACAAAAATGACGCAGTCTTTTTTCTCAATGGTGCAGTGACCTGGTGATATTTTGAAGAACTATGTCCTTAGATTTACCAGGCCACTCTAGAGGTGGTTGCAGCCACGAACGATATGAAAGCAGGAGCGATGTTGCAGGAAGAAAGAAAGGCTCGCAAATCTCAGCAAGTGGGGAGTAGACGAGATAAGTTGCAGTACAAGGATTGGCACAAAGAGGAGGTTGTCCAACTGGGTTTGCTTAACAATGGCACGGAGTGCCACGAGCGGCGCGCTCTGGGCGTCGAGGGCAAATTCATGAAGCCAAAGCCCAACAGAGATTCATCTAGGGATTCTCTTGTAATCTGTAAGAGTCTATATTAGGTAATTACTTACCTAAGGGGGTACCCACTTGTTGGGCCACTTAGTTGGGCTTAGTAGAGTAGTTTGGAGAAGAGGACAACTAACTCTAATTTTAGCGCAGTAGTGTAGTATAAATAGTCCCTCGTTCTGGTATATTGTTATCAACGAGTTTTTGAGGTTATTAATTGTTCAACTTGTTCTCTTTTTGTACTTTCTCTTTCCCTCACTTTTATAGGAATTAGAATTCCTAATACAAGTCAATCTCTTTATTTCACTCAACAAGAAAGACTTTGAATCTTCTAGAAGAGGCCCAAACTAATTAAAGCCCAATTGATTAAATAGTTTGCGGTCCACCATCTCTAATAATTCAATTTCCATAAAACAATGAATACCATTCATATGTTAGACATTTCCTCTTTACTTAGGAAATTTCACACACTCTTTACCTTCCAAATATCCAACCTTGGTCATTGACTTTTCACTCACCCAAACATGGATTTGCGAAAGTAAAAATACCACGATAATCTACTCAATACGCAGATTAAGAATTTAATATCCGTTTTCAAAACTAACGACCCGTGTACATTTAGAATACTTGGTTAAAGCTACCATATATAACTTTACCAAATCCATTCTCCCCAACAGGCCGTCAAGAAGGATTTTTCAACTATGGAAAATGAAGAGATTTTCAAAGCCCTCAGTGTGTGTACCGATCAGTCTTGTACCCAATCCATCTCTAGTGGAGGGTGGTTCAATGAAGCTATGGTGTAGGGGAATAATGTGTGCTCGAGGCAGAGGCGCCACCTCGTACTTCTGTTAGTGAAGATTTCTCTCTAATTGACAACCTTGCTGCCCATAATAAATATATTCTTATTATAACCTCTCTTAAACCAAAAGCCCATCACATAGAGAGTTTTAAAGAACCAATGAAAGGGAAAGGGATGGATACGATGTCGATAGTCGGCAAAAAATTAAAAAAAAAAAAATTCTCTGCATCTATACTGTTAACACCACGTTTTCAACCAAATTGTCTCTGGAAAATTCATTTTATGACTTAATGGAAGATAACTTGAAAAAGTTTGTTGCTCTCCACTTCAGCATTTAGCGGCCTTCCCAGTGATAGGGTATTTAGTCTTTTTATTTATTTTTTCTTTGTTCCTTTTTACTATGTCATGATGATGGATAAATATGTCTTATTAGCTTTTTGAGAAGGTCCTAGAAGATGATATTAAATCTACTGATATGTATTTATAGCCAAGTTTTCTCTTTCTTTCTTTCTCTTTTTTTTTTCCAAATTTTGTTTCCTTTCAGTTCTTTCTCAATATTGACTATTTATCCATACTAGATGTTTTACACCCGTGCGATGCACGGGCAGAAAGTTAAAATATAGAAATGCAAATTATATTAATATTACTTTTATTATTATTTACTATATGAGTATATAAATAAATAGAGAGATAGAGGTGGAGAGAAATAAGTAAAAAATCCACACTACATAGATATAGATCAAATCCACACTATATGCATGAATGTTAAGATTATACGTTACTGAATACTTTTTTGTACACTACATTATTGGTCATGTTCGATCCCGAATCGTCATCACCACAAACTAGTATATTCAAACCTTTTCGATGGGTGACACATGACACGGAAATATATAACTGACCATGACTAAACACGAAATTCTTCAGATAAAGAACGACGTTCGAAAGAGATTGACCCTGAATTTTATTTATTGTCACCGCATAAGAAATCATGAGTGGAAATTGCCTTCATTGAAACTTGAAAGGTATCCTAACGTCAGAAGACGTTAGACTCATCCGTGGAAGCAACACCTTTTCGCCTGCCTTTGCAACAGTTGGAATTTTGCATTCAAGGACGTGCGTGAAATGTCTTATAACAACCAATCTCGTCCCGTTACACAATATCATTGAGTGGTCTATGTTCCACAATAACATAACAGGAGTCCCCACCTTAAGATGTAATTTTTGATTGGGCACCCCGGAACACTTTATACCATTCAAGAATTCAGGCGTGTGTAAATCACTTAAGAAGTCATTCCCATCGTCGGATTTACAGGCACTGTTCGAACTCAGGTAGGCGTAACCCTCACTAGAGTTCAAAGTGTTATGTACTCATTGACTGAGTCCTCGACATCTTGACTTGGGGATAACATGGCCCTATTCATTAGGTACATCGGGTCATCAATAGAGTCTCCAAACATTGGACTTGTATCCTCAACAATAGTTGTAATAGGTTAACCCGAATATCAAAGGAGGATATCATCTAGAATTCCTATTGCAGCACAATCGTCATTCGGTCCTCCTATCTTTCCATCTCCAATTATGGCAATCCAATCGGGGAACTCTTCCAACTCAGCATGTTCTCGTCTGTCACTGAGACTCTGAAGTCTCATATTTTGAGTTAGCCTCAACACAATGCAATGTCTCCACATGATAGACTCATTGATAGACGCATTCACTATATACTGTCGGATGCCCTTGGGGATATCAGGCAATATCTGGCGAAAGTCTCCACCAAACACAACAGTCTTTCCACCAAATGGCTTGTGCTTGTTGGCCGGATCGATATCCTCCATTATATCCTGCAATATCTTCTCAACAGCCTCAAAGCAATGTTTGTGCATCATTGGAGCCTCGTCCCATATTATGAGTTTGCAATGAATCACCGATTCCGCAAGAGGGATGCTTTTCTTAATATTACAATCCGACTTTTCATGTGGATTCAGAGGTATACCGAAGTGGGAGTGCAAGGTCCTTCCACCAGGTAAAAGTAAAGATGTATGCCACACGATATGACCCTCAGACCTCAACCTAGCAAATAGAGTTCTCCACATATACGTTTCTCCCGTACCTCCATAGTAGTAAATGAAGAACATAGCACCACCATCGAACTCGACCCCACTCATTATCATGGAGTACAAACTTTTCTACTCACTCGTCATTTTAGAGAGAAGTTCGGCATGCTCGAGAACAACGCCCTACGATCATAGTTCAACTCATCCTGTATCAATCTAATATGACCAACACCGCTACCATCGGTCTCCGAAAATGACATGGAATCATAATCGCGCAGGCTCTTACCTTGACGTCTCAGTTAAATTCAGTCCTGCCAAATAATAATACACATTTCGATTATAGCACACATAAACACAATAACCATAACTAATATAGTAGATCTAATACATTAGAATCACGATTCATTACGCAACACCATGTGTATTTACCTGGGTTTTTAAAGATCAGACGTTGCCTGAAGAGCATATCCTCCGACAAAAACTGTCAACTCTTACCCCACACATCCTCGGGGCCTATCAAGAGTATCAGCTGACAACAACGACACAAGAAAACACCTGAGAGAGTGAGCGTAGGCCACTCACTTGCTTCAGTAATACCATCAATATACTCCTTATTGTCTTCCAACAAACCCCGTGCATAACATGATTCATGGTATGATACATGCTAAACATCATCGTGCTATCTATGGTCTACGTGGAAGGTAGCTCCACGGACAATAGTAAGCAAACACCTCAGGTATTAATTATCCCCACAGCCAGGGAGCACGTAATATAACCTACCAACACACGAATGCGTTGTCTGGGCTTCCACTTTCTTGCATACCTATCCCATACAAACTCGGAGGGTGCGTCTACATATGTTAGAAGTCTTGCCTGAGGATATATCTTATTCGCTTCCATCCATTCAAGGAACATGCTTTCCTTGATTATTTTTTTATTTAGGACATCCTCTATATCCTCGTCCTCTTCATAAATAATGCTCTGTTCATTCTCCATATGGAAGCTGAGACGTGTGATCGGAGGGTACTTATACTGAAGTTCAAAGCCCAACAACCTCCATTCCGTCTCACACGAAGAAACATACCTACAGTCGTAGTACATGTTCACTTTGTCAACGGATTTGTCAGATTCACTATAGTCAGTGCTCTGATAGAAAGCAGCGGTCACACGATCGTGAACCTTGTTGACATACTTGAACAGATACTTGGTAGACCTTGATTGGTTGCACTATTCCACATTAATTTTTGTGTGTTTTTGTGTCTTGCCGTGTGTGTTTTAGTCGGGTTTTAGTCGTATTTTATCCCATTTTTCCTCATTTTGCGTCTTTATAGCTTTTTTTGTCTTTTTAATTTTTTTTCGTATTTCTCTTTTACTTTTTGTAGATTTTTATGTTATTTTGATTTTCTTTATTTTATGGAAGTCGATCAAGCCTAAGAGCATCCCAGAAGATCACAATTGGCTAACTTTGACAAAAACACGACTCAAATCCGTAAAGCACAACCATCGATCGACGCATGCATCGACGCGCTATCGATGGCGAGTCACCATGCCATCGACGCGCAATCGACAGGGCCATTTTTTAGCATCGGTGGTCAGGCCAATTTTGGCTATTTTGGGCAATGTTACTATTTTGCCCTCATTTCTCCCCTATAAATATAACATTCCTTTCTCAGAATAAACGCTTTTGAACCCACCTAGGGTTTGATAGCCCAAAACATTCTCTAGTCTTTTTCATCTTCTTTCTTTCACTTTCAAGCATAGTTCATGGAATCGTAGAATTGTAACTTAGCATCAATGTTCTTGATGGAGCTCTTTCTCCTTTGGCTTTGAAGACTCTTAAAACTTTTATAAGTTGGTAATCTTTCATTCTTAACTGATTGAGTTTTATCTTGTTATTTTCTATGTACGCTTGGAGCTTTCGATTCTCTAGTGTTTGGTTTTATTTTAATTGTTGAAAATCATGTTTTATTTGTTAATGAATGTCAGTTATTCACCATTGTTGCTTCCTTTCAAGGTTTTTATTTAATCATGATTCGTTCTTGTTTTGACTTTGTGTTATTGTATTTGTTGATGATTGTCTGTTAGAACTTACGGGTCTAGTACCTAGAATCATTTAGAACCATCAATTGGGATCATTGGGTGTTTAATCTACAAGTTGGGATTGATAACCCCAACTCGTAGATTAAGTGTTCGATAAAATGCCAATTGATCATGGAGACGATTCTAGAGCCCTAGACCCCCATTTTATTAATATTTTCAAAGTTTTGATTTCATTGCTTTTCGTTTAAATCATCGTCTTAGTTATTACAACTTTCAAACCGAAATTCGATCGAGTGTTTAGATTAGCTTCTCCTTTACTTTCTTATTCGTGAATCAAACACAAAAACTACCTTCGATTAGTCTTCCTCGAGAGATTCGACTTGAGTCAAACTTACCACTTATAACCGCTCCGTTCTCTTACGGACGAGCTTTTATAAAATAAAAAGTAAGTGTTAAAAAGTGCGATTCAAAATTTGGACATCATCGACCGACGCAAATCGACGGTCGTCATTTTGACGCAAAATTACCATGAAGCCCTCCTCGTCCGACACTATAAATACGATGTCTGTCTTCAGCTGGACATCAAACTCGACCAGACAGTGAAAGTTACCATTTGGGAACCCTAGTTTCTAAGTTTGAACTTTTGAATTCATCTTTTCATCCTAGATTGATCCTTCCTTGAATTGAGAACCTTGATTTCTTGTTTTCGTACTATCCAGCGTTTCGATCGAATTAGTTACCTTTTTGATAGCTCGTGGTTATTATTTCTGAAACTCGTGTTCTACTACATTTGGGTAATTCTTAGTTCGATTCTTGTTCTTGTTTCGTGAATTTTGAATTATTGAATTTCGTAATATAATTTCTGTTGATTGTGAGTTTCGTTGAATTGGATGTTTCAGTGTTGTTTCTATTTGAATTAGTTTGTGAATTTGTTGGGTTATTTCACCGTGCATACATTCTTGCTTATTTGCCTAGTCGCTTTTGGATGTTAGTCAATTCCATGCTTGTTTTCGTTCTCATCATTTGATCGAACACGTTTAGCTCTTGTTTGATTTTCGTTATTAATTCAATTCATTTTTATTATTAGCTTTTGAAATTCAATTGATGCTTTGCTTGAATCGTTTATTAGTTTAATTTTAGTTATTAAAACAAAACAGATAAACAACTCGATTTGATCACGTGTTTAGTTAATATTTGTGTCTTAATGAACATTTTTAACTTCGATTGTCATTCCTCGAGAGACTCGACTCGAGTCAACTTGTCACTTACAATTGCTCTATTCTCTTTCGGACGGTCTTTTTATTTTTATAAAAAGTAAGTGTTTAAAAAGTTGACGCCACCATGCTGCCGGCATCGATTGACCACATAATCAACGACGTGTCGATGAGGTCTCTGTTTATGCCGTCAATGCTTTGTCGGTCGACAAAGTCTCTATCCTAACTGTCGAAGCTCCATCGGTCGATGCAAGCAATCGACAAAGTCTCTGTCCCGATCGTCGATGCTCTTTCGATCGACGCTAGAGGTCGATGAACTCTCTGTCCCGCTGATTAGCACATATTTGTCCTTATTTTTAGTAGGTTTATTACTTGTTTTTCTTATTATTTTTGGTATAAGTTGGGTAGTTTAAGCTCTATTTCGTATATTTGTACTCTCAGCTTATTTTACCGCATTTTGACCTAAATTGATGCAAATAAGTGATTATTTGTGGTTTTTCACTTTACAGCTAAGTAACCGGAAGAGTTTGACACGTAATAGACGATGTTCGATGTTTAAGTAGTGAAGAACAAGCTTTCCGGTGAAACGAGTAGAAAAAGATCGAGAATTTGAGGCAGACGCGCAGTCGCGTCGACTGACGCGACCGTCGATGCAAGCCATGTCAGCGAGTCATGACCGCGTCAGTCAACGCTCCGACGACGCAATGTCGACACAACTTGCTGAAGCGTCGATATAGACGCATCATTGTCGACGCAACGTCGACGCTACTTGCTGAAGCGTCGATGTCGACGCATCTATGTCGACGCTACTTGCTGAAGCATCGATGTCGACGCAACGTCGACGCTACTTGCTGAAGCGTCGATGTCGACGCACCATTGTCGACGCAACGTTGACGCTACTTGCTGAAGCGTCGATGTCGACGCACACCGTCGACGCACTCGCTCAGCCGACGCGCGCAACAGGCAGCACCGGCGCCGAGCACTGGCACGCGTCAGTCGATGCACCGTCGACGCACCATCGACGCGACGGCCCAGGATCGGGATTTTAGGGTTTCTTATGCTCCAAGTCAAGGGAAATCTATATAAACCCTCTAATTCCGTCCCAAAAGATATACCTCTCCTCCATACTCTGAAAATACAATCTTTTGGGTTCGAGAACAACACAGTCCGCAACCATATAACAACAATTGATCAAGATCGGAGATTCAAGGATCGCTAGCTTCAACCGTCCGTTCGTGATCCGTTCTTCGATCAAGATCAACCAACTCTCCGGACTAGCTGGGGAATTTACTACGCTTCCTTAGTTTAAATAAGTACTCAAACTCTTTTATCGCTTTCTTAGTTTAAGTTATGCAATTAAGTGATAGTTTCTAATAATTGCTCTTGAGTTATTTCATGTTTCGAACTTTAGATACTTTTGATATTGCAATTCATAATCTTAGTTTAATTTATTCATGCTTGGTTAGTTTACTCCGTTTACATAAATGGCTCCCTCCATCACTTATTATCGACTTCGGCACCCCGAATCTACTGAAAATGTTCTCTTGGAGGAATTTGAGAACTACTTCTGCATTAGCTCTTCGAGTAGGAATTGCTTCCACCCATTTTGACACGTAGTCGACACCAACAAGGATGTACTCAAAATCTCCACTCTTAGGGAAGGGTCCCATAAAGTCTATCCCCCAAACATCAAAAATCTCCACCACTTGGTTGGGTACCTGAGGCATTTCGTCTCGCTTGCCTATGTTTCCGGTCCGTTGGCAATTGTCACAAGTTTTGCAGTATTCAAACGCATCAGCAAATAAACTTGGCCAATAAAATCCGGCTT
>BMAC01000504.1:837184-857453 GCA_014905375.1 Phtheirospermum japonicum
TTGTAATAAGGCTTTCGAAAAGTTGATGAAGAAGTATGGGGTTCGACACAAGGTAGCTACGCCTTACCACCCTCAAACGTCTGGCCAAGTCGAAACGAGCAACCGTCAGCTTAAAGCCATTCTCGAAAAAACAGTCGGGCCAAGTCGAAAGGATTGGGCAGTTAAACTTATCGACGCACTGTGGGCATACCGAACAGCCTACAAGACAGTGCTTGGAATGAGCCCTTTTCGCCTAGTCTATGGGAAAGCTTGCCATTTTCCCGTTGAGCTAGAACATCGAGCTGGTTGGGCAATTCAAAAATTGAACATGAATTATGACAAGGCTGGCCAGTATAGGAAGTTGGAACTAACTGAACTAGAGGAGATAAGAAACGAGTCTTATGACACTGCATGGAGGAAAAAGAAGATGACCAAAGTCTACCATGACCGYAAACTCGTCAACAKGCATTTGYAGGTCGGTAAGTTAGCCCTAGTCTTTAACTCACGGTTTAAACTCTTTCCAGGGAAACTAAAATCAAAATGGAGTGGACCGTTCGTGATTAAAGAAATCAACGAGTTTGGCGRTGTTACTCTTTACGATGAGAAGCGGAACTCAACATTTCAAGTAAATGGGCACCGAGTGAAATTGTACCGTGACGGAGAGTCGACGAATCAAGATCGCGAAGAATGGGCGGTGGGAGACCCACCTCCGCTGMCAATTTAATCACGGAATAATTGCGTCGAGCAAACGACGTTAAAAGATGCGCTTCTTGGGAGGCAACCCAAGCTACTGTATTTTCTTTAGTTTTATTTTTCTTTTATTTTATTTACTTCTTTTTCTCTACTTTTTATAAGTTTTGAACAGGATTTGGGTCGAGGATAAGTCCGAAATCATTTTGAAGGAGAAAGATCGCTAAATTCAACCTGCAGCCGCGTCGACCGACGCAGTGTCGATGCGGCGTTGACATGGCCCTGGCGCACGCATCGACTGACACGGCAATGACGCGGAAACGAAGCTGCCGGGCGCGCGCGTCGACCGACGTAGCGTCGACGCCTCCTGTGCGCGTGAAAAATTTTGGACGACTCCATTCACGCGGTTCTGGGAACGTAAAGTTGCACAACGTCAATGAACATGACTCGATCATTCGTTTTTCAGGGACGCTTTCTTACCCTTCCCTTGTTTGATTTGCATTTCTTTATATTTATGGCAATCAGGGGATTGCCGGTTTTTCAAGAGGGGGGGATGGTTGAGTATAATTACTGTGCAAATTTTTGAATTTTACGTGATTGTGTTGGCTATTTCTACGCTAAATTGTGTTTGTATGGCATGCCTGTCAAAGTTAGCTATTTATGAATTGAAGTTTTTGTCTTTGAGCGTGCATAAGTGCATAATTCTTTTCAAATTATTATTTATATTATAAAATGGTACTTGGGTGCAATTGATTTCACAAAACTTTAAAATCAGCGTCAATTTAAAAAAAAGATTTCATGCAAAATGCCAGTGAGTAGCCTGAGTGTTATCATCTTTGCAAGTACTTGATTGAGCTTTGATTTGAGATCTCTTTGAAACCGCTGTGTGTAGTTGACTTGGAAAATGACGTTAAGGCACAAATAAAACCCTATTCCGGCCATATTCAAAAAATTTTAGCCACTATAAATTCCGAATGAGCCAATCATAGCCAAATAATCCATGCCTTTAGCCAATGAGTGATTTTATCGAGAAGACCCCTACAACCCATCAAAAGCGTGGGGTAGGAGTTCGTAATTTTTATTGGTTATTAGTGTTTGGAGATTTTATAAGGGATTTATGAATTTCTTTTGTAATAAAGGATCACCATCCTTCAATAAAAAAATAATAATATATAAAAAAAAAGACCCATAAAACAGAATTAGAGGGGGATACGAAAAAAAAAAAAAAAAAAAAAGAAGGATGGTGAATTGTGTTAGTCATTGCCTACGCGCTAATGAAGGCTTGTGTTTATTATTTATTTTTATAAAGCCTAATGTTCAAAAGGCAAAGAGTTGAGTTGTAATAAGTGGTTTTGAGCTTCAAGTCGGTTTAGAGTTTCGAGTTGGAAAATAGCCTATGTTTAAAGGGCTACGTTATGAGTGTTTAGTGAGGTTTTTATTTTTGAACGAGGTGAAGCGTATTGCTTCTTGATTAGAATAGGTTTGGTGAGTTATTGATCACGTTAGATCGTGAGTTAGCCACACGACTTATATTCCATACCCGTCCAAAGAGCCTTACATTACAACCCGAAAAGACCTTTCCGATTCTTTGTTCGACAACACACTTAATTTGCGATTGAGAAGAGATTGATTTTTGGTGCTTGTTTATTGTGCTTGTATTTGTATGAATTGAGCGTATACACGTCCTATGCAGCAATGCTCGAGTGCTTTTGAGCGTACACCCCTATATATTTCCCTTTTGTGAGGATGCATGAATTCAATTTTGAAGCGACAATGTAATACGAGTGGAGTGTTTGAGGTTGCATTGCATGTACCTATATTTCCAAAATTATTTAAGTAGCATAGCACGACTCATTACTTGGACTAATTTTCATTTCTTGCTATACTTTGAATTTATCGTTTGTTCGAGGACGAACAAACCAATTAAGCGTGGGGTAGTTGATTAGCACATATTTGTCCTTATTTTTTAGTAGGTTTATTACTTGTTTTTCTTATTATTTTTGGTATAAGTTGGGTAGTTTAAGCTCTATTTCGTATATTTGTACTCTCAGCTTATTTTACCGCATTTTGACCTAAATTGATGCAAATAAGTGATTATTTGTGGTTTTTCACTTTACAGCTAAGTAACCGGAAGAGTTTACGCGTAATAGACGATGTTCGATGTTTAAGTAGTGAAGAACAAGCTTTCCGGTGAAACGAGTAGCAAAAGATCGAGAATTTGAGACAGACGCGCAGTCGCGTCGACTGACGCGACCGTCGACGCAAGCCATGTCAGCGAGTCATGACCGCGTCAGTCGACGCTCCGTCGACGCAATGTCGACACAACTTGCTGAAGCGTCGATGTCGACGCATCATTGTCGACGCAACGTCGACGCTACTTGCTGAAGCGTCGATGTCGACGCACCATTGTCGACGCAACGTCGACGCTACTTGCTGAAGCGTCGATGTCGACGCACACCGTCGACGCACTCGCTCAGCCGACGCGCGCAACAGGCAGCACCGGCGCCGAGCACTGGCACGCGTCAGTCGACGCACCGATCGACGCGACGGCCCAGAATCGGGATTTTAGGGTTTCTTATGCTCCAAGTCAAGGGAAATCTATATAAACCCTCTAATTCCGTCCCAAAAGATATACCTCTCCTCCATACTCTGAAAATACGATCTTTTGGGTTCGAGAACAACACAATCCGCAACCATATAACAACAATTGATCAAGATCGAAGATTCAAGGATCGCTAGCTTCAACCGTCCGTTTCGTGATCCGTTCTTCGATCAAGATCAACCAACTCTCCGGATTAGCTGGGGAATTTACTACGCTTCCTTAGTTTAAATAAGTACTCAAACTCTTTTATCGCTTTCTTAGTTTAAGTTATGCAATTAAGTGATAGTTTCTAATAATTGCTCTTGAGTTATTTCATGTTTCGAACTTTAGATACTTTTGATATTGCAATTCATAATCTTAGTTTAATTTATTCATGCTTGGTTAGTTTACTTCGTTTACATTTCGTTCTAGATAATTGATGATCGTTTATGCTGGTTAATCTTATTTAAAGCTCTTAGAATAATTTCTCTAGTTTATAAGTTCAAATAGCTGAATTCAATTTCCTAGTTTTAATTATAGTTCTTGCGCTTTAAATTCTTAGGTAATCAAAACAATCAACCCCCCCCCCCCCCCCCCCCCAATTGCATGTGATATTGAATTGAACAAACTGTTTGAGATTTCCGATTGTATATTCCTCGAGAGACGACTCGAGTCAAGTTGCCAAGCTACGCGCGACCCCGTTCTCTTGCGGGCAAGCTATTGATCTTTTGACAAATTTTCATAAGTAGGCAACACAAAAAGCTTGAATCACCCGCCCATCGATGCCGACCCGAAAATAGGCCATTTTGTGACTAAAAACTCGGGGTTTTGACCCGGACCGCAGACAAATAAACTGACTCGGGATTCCTCTATTAAAAATCCCCCCCCCCCCCCCTCTTGTTTTTTCACTTTTTCACAACTTCACTATAAGAGAAAATTCCCAACGGTTACCTTTCTTTCTTCTTCCCTTCCAACCCCACGACAATATTTTTCCTCATATTCCGGCAAAACTCAACATTTTCCGGTGATTATTCTTCCAACTTCATACAATTACGGACAAATCCTAACACCTATTCCTTGTTTCCTCATTTTTTCCAATTTCGACACAAAGGGGTGGGGAGTTACAATTAGGGTTGCAATTCCGTTTTGCAATATTCCGAGGTAATCTGCTTAAACCAACTACTTGGGGTTTCCTTGTTTGTGGTTTGTTGAGATTGGGGGGCTTTGGGTTCAAGTTTTCTTCAAATTACCTTTCTTTCGAACACGAACACCAAGTGTTCGACAAAAGTCCTCAAAGAACCCAAACTTCAATTTTTCCTTCTTTTCCAACCCCTTTCAACCCTAAATTCATTAACTATGTCTAGGGTGGGTAAACGGAAAGACATCTCGGGAAAATACAGTGCCCCATTTCCGATTTATGATAAAGAGGAGGGTAAGGTATTCACTAAAATTAAAGGTTGGGAGTTTGCGTCCCATTGAACCATTGACTTCGACGACATAGAGGAACGGTCCCAAGAAGGGTTAGAGCACCATGCCGACGTCCTTCAGTACATTAAAGGACTTGGTTGTGCCACAATTGCCCGGATGGACTTACCTGGTTTCCGTGAGCTTATGCTCGAATTCTTCTCGACGTTGAGCGTATATGCCGATAATACATTCTCGTGTCGATTGGGTGGTATTGAAATTCGGTTGAACGAGCACATTTTCAAGGAAGTGTTTGGGTTGCCAAGAGAAGGTGCTCACCCGATTCCACAAGATGGGGAATTCAACGACGGCCTCTTTTGGGCTGAAATATCGAGGAGACATCCGGGAAATTGCACCCGGCATGCTTGTACGTAGATTAGCGATGACGCCATGTACGTCACCTACAAAATCTTGACCCACGTGGTGCTGTGCAAGCAAGAGGCCACAAACGTCACCAAGTCGGAGCTCTTCATGCTCCAATGTTTACTTAACGGTCACCAACCCTGGCTTTATCCTCTTATCTTGAACGGACTCCACAACATAGTGGACAAGAAGTCGGGAAGCAAGACGTCGCGCCTCTCATTTGCCCCGTACATCACCGGCCTCGCCCATCACTTCGGGTACGACCCAACCGACAACGGTCATTCGCCTCTCGGGACCTCACCTCTCTAGATAGTACGTGGCCCGGCACCTTGGGAACAAAACACTGAGCAAGGTGGATCCTCGTCATGACTAACCGACAAGCATGATAAGGCAGTCCCACAAACCGATTTGGGCCTGAGCCCCGATTAGAATTGGTTATTCGAGGAGAATCGAGACTTCCAGACGAAGATGTTCGAGAGGCTTCAACTTATCGACGAGAAGATGGATACTCGTCACCAAAGCAATCGTCGGAGCTTTCGGAAGCTCAAAGCTCATCTATCCCAACTCGAGGAGCAATTTGCAGAAGCCAACCCATCTATCACGACCGATTCCCAGTCGGACATGGAGCTCGATGATACTCCCTCCAACGAGTTCTAATTAATTAAAAAAATCAAAAAAAATCAATTTAAGAAAAAACCTAACATTTTCTGCTTTTGTCTGGTGTGTTTTTATTTTCTTTTTACAGGCTCCTCTCGACTTTGAAGCCCGTTGGACGTTCTTGGATGCTCGTCTCATAACCACAAGCACGATCATAGGGACGTCTCTCTCTCTCACTCTCCTTTTACCATACCTCGTTTAGTTTTACTTGCTTCAATGTGGACATTATATGGTTTAGGGGGGGTTGTCCTTGGTTAGTAACTCTTTTGTATACTTGCTTGTATTTGATTTGAATCGTGTGTATTTATATTGACTAGGACCTTGACGAATTGACGTGGTTAGATGCTTTGGTTAGGTTGTTTAGACTTTCGTTCGAAAATAGTGTAATTATGGGGAATGAATTGTAAAGAACCTATAAAGTGTTTAGTTCTTTGTTCTATTCATGTTTTGTTCCAAAAAGTCGAATACTCTCTACTAGCCCCATTTTCAAATACCCTCTATAGGAATTTGTGTAATTTTTCTTTTTTATTTTGGGAGACGATAAAAGAACTCCATGTGCATATAGAAAAATATTATAAGTTGTACTTAGCAACATAAGATTGCAGTCAATGAATTCTCTTTGTCGTTTTTGTGTATATCATGCTCGTTTAGTACCTCACCTCTATGGGTACTCAAAAAAAAAGAAGAGATAAATAAAAAAAAAAAAGGTGCAAGAAGAGAAATCATTGTACAAGAAGAGAATTAAGCGTAATTAGAACGACAACTCATGAAACGAGAGAGAAAAAGTATTAAACGGGATAAAAACGAAATGACCTATAAAAATACTAAAAAGAAGAAAAACGAGAAGAACAACAACCTAAAACTCGTTATAACACGCAAAACAACATATCGAGAAGGACAGCTTATGAGGGACAACATATCTGTTGTTTAGGTGGACACCACCCTTATAGAGCATTCTCCCATTATCTCTATGTCTGTAACGTGGATAACCCTTATCAATCAACGTAGTCTCCACGTACTGTTACGGGAAATGCTTCGTACACCGGACCTCAACCATGCACGAAGAGTTTTTCTTGACAATACCGCAAGGTCCGTGCATCATATGTTTTTTCACGACTTCATAGTTCGTGGGGTCGGATGCCTCATCAGGTATTTCAGCCGAAATTATTCTATCTATATCCACAGGAGTTGGATACTTGACTTCTTTCACCAGGAACAATAATATGTGAGCATGCGGCAATCCACGCTTCTGAAACTCTAATGTGTACACAACTGCAAGTAATTTTAAGAAATAAATACATATTATAATGGATGGTTTAAACAACAACACAGACATATATTATCGAACACTACAACACCCGACACATCGTATTGGATAAAGGTAATCTTATACTCACCTGCAACGACCTATCCAAATATTTGATTACGATGAAGATATTCTATCAGCTCGTCCAACTTCGCCTTAAAAATTCTGCAGATGATGTATGGTCTATCCTCAATTCTAAGATTACGTGCATCTAAGAAACAACAATCTCGGGCCAACTTGGATTGCACGTGAATGTTATGAACAAATCAGGATAACCGAATTTGTGACATATGGCCATCGCATCTTGGTAGTTTTGTATCATTAAGCGGACTCCACCTGTAAAGGAAGATGGCAATAATACGCTTGCCCCGGGCAGACGGATCAGTATCACCACGCATGACAGTATCAGTCAAACCCCTATAGATATCACTCCAAAGTTTCTTCTGATTAAATCGAATATACTTTAATCGAGCCTTTCGACCATGGTATACGCATCCACGACAAATTTCTAAGATAATCGTCGGGACAAAAGAATAGTAGAGGGCACGTCCTCCCTATCATGAAGTCTAAATGCAAAGTATTCACGGAAAAAAAAAAAAAAAAACCAAAAATAATAATAAACAATATTACATAGACTACACGTTAGATGTATGACGTTTTTTCAATAGAATTATCAGTGCCTTATAGATTTTGATTTTTTATATCAAATATTCACATGGGTGTTGTATGTTTTATATTTTTTCAAACTAAATATTCTACAGGTTTCCCTGTAAGTTTAGGATATTTTGATATACTTTACAATTAATTTTGTGACTCACGGTAAAAGATTCTGAAAACTCTTTATTGTGAAGATTAGTCTTACTATACTTAAAACAAATAATGTTCTGATTTGTGTGTAAGAATTGCTTGTTGTGAAAATAATCTTCCTATAAATATAATAAATAATATTACTATTTATATGTACCATTTTTAATATTATTCTTTTTGTTTTTTTTAATGAATATTACTTTTTTTTTCAAATCCCGCATAATATGCGGATGTTAAACTAGTATGTTTTATAAAGAAAGTTTTGGATTGTTTATTGTAAATTTTCAAACAATGTTGTTTTTACTCGGGTTCTTTTAATATGGATTCTCAAATCCAGATTATGAGAAAAAAAAACTTGTGAATAATGAGTGTATTGTATAAGTTTTGTCAATTTTGTCTTATTGTGGTTTTTTTTTTCTTTTTAAATATAATTTATCAAATTTTTTTTGGGGAAAAACTTATCTGTCTCTTTAATAATTCAATTTTGTCCTTAAATTTTATTTTTGGTATTGCCTTTTAAGATTTTAATGAGATGCTGAATGTCCAGAAGAAAAGCACGGAAATTGAAATTCTACTTTTTTAGTTTTTTTTTTCTTATTATTTATCCGAATTCCATTAAGAATGTAAAATAGGTGTTTTTGATAGAGTTTAACGTTAGAAGCATAGATTCATAAATTTTGATTCATAAATTTATTTTAATATAATTTTTAAGAATCTAAGGGTAAATTCATTTTTTTCTTTTACTTTTTATCACTTTATTCATTGCATTGTTGCTATGTTATTTTGTGTTTAGTTATAATGAATTGGTTTGAAATATTGTGAGTCTTTTTATGGAAAAAATGAGTTTTTTGTTCTTAAATTGTTGAACATTTACTCTCTTTTTTTTTTGTTGTTGTTGTTTGCTTTAGAAATTTCATAGGAGGTTTATGAATTTTGTGGACGAGAAATTAGAAGTTTTTCTTGATTTTTGTGAAATTGACGAACTATTACTCCATATTCTGTTAAAGGATGATTTACTTGCATACATTTTTGGCAAGAAAGGTGCCATTAAGGACTGTTTGGTGGCGGCTCATTTGCACCACAAGCTCAAGAAGTCTCACTATATCGCTACAATGTCCCATCAATTGTTCGTAGGTTATCGGTACTTTTATTTAATCTGATTTTATTTCGTTAGGAATCGAATAATTAAAAAATCAAGAGAGTGATTGTTGATATATTATTATTTGCCTTTTGATATTTGGTTGTTATATGTAATTAAATGTTCAAAATTGAATTTTGATTCCTGGGGTTCAGCAAAAAAATTATCGACGTTGATGAGAAGTTAGCTCTTGATATTTTCTGAGCATGTTTTTCTCCATTGGTTCAAAACCTAGGAACTTGTTTCCACCCTTTCTCTCCTTCTTGCCGCACTCTCATCAAGCACAAACCAGAAAAAAGTCATATTGCGTTCCCTTCGTTGAATTCATCTTCATCGATTTTTTTATTTTTTTATTTTTGCCTGGTTATGTTTCTTAATATATGAAGGGTCTGTTATCCCTCGATAAAAATTATGTCTTATCTGAATCTTTTTGTATGTATTATCCAAAGGATACTTATTTATCTTTATGTTTTAAAGTTTTTAGCATATTTGTTTTATAAAGAACAAAAATTGGGTTTTTTATTGTAAGTTTTAGAATCATTGTTGTTTGATTCTGGATTTTTTTTTTAATATGGATTCTCAAATCTGGATTGTGAGAAAACTTGTGAATTATGAGTGTATTGGATAAGTTTTGTCAATATTGTCTTATTGTGGCTTTTTTTTAATTCAATTTATCAATTTTGTTTTTTTGGGGGAAAATACTTATCTAGCTCATTAATAACTAAATTTTGTCCTTATGTTTCATTTTTGTTGTTGCTTTTTAAAATTGTAATTAAATTCTGAATGTTCGCACGTTATAAAGAAGAAAAGCAAGAAAAATGAAATTCTGTCTTTTCAATTCTTTTTTCCTTATTATTTATCCGAATCCCATGAAGGATATATAAAATGTGTTTCTGATAGAGTTTAACGTTAGAAGCATAGCTTCATAGATTTTCATTCATATTTTTTTTTTTCTAAAATTTTAAGAATTCAAAGGAAAGTTCATATATTATTTGTTGATGTTTGTATGTATTTTGTTGATATTGTTACTCTTTAGAATTACTGAGATTGATTAGTTTTGGTTGATTGAGTAGCTGAATGATTATTGCCGAAAAGATATGGTTTTGGTGTATATGTAGTTTATGCAATGGCATTTGAATGTTTTCGTGAAATTCATGATGGTGTGGCATCAACATTAGTTGATTAGAGAACTTATGAGATTTTCTTGATGGGCAATTTTTTTTTAATTTACACTATCCTTTGGGGGTTTTCTTAATTAGCTAAAGCATCAAGGGCGTGTTTTGTAATTATCTCTAAAATTTCTAAATTTTAGATTACTAAGGATATTAAAAAAAAAAAGAAAAAAAAAAGAGGTTTGGGTTAGTTACAAATGACCCAAAAAAGTTTATGAAAATTATAAAAACTACCCCTGAGGTTTGATTTTATTTTAAGTTTAAGGGGTAAATTGTAGTATTTCTATAAATATAGTTGTTATTTTTTGGGAAATACTTTTTGCATATGAATGAGAAAAATGTGAGATAAAATCAAACCTTAAAATTTTTCTTTTCTTTTGTAACTTTTGGAACATTATATAATTAATGATATTACAAAAAAATATGTTTGGGCTAGTTACAAAAGAACCCATATATTTTTGAAAATTACAAAAACTATCCTTGTGGTATGATTGTGTTTTAATTTTAAGGGGATATAGAGAATATTTCTATAAATATCAGGATATATTTGAAATATTATTTGCTGATGAATGAGGACAATGTCCAACTGTGCGTGTATTTTTTTGTAATTTTCAAAAATTCAGAGATTTTTCATAATTAGCTCAAACCCCACGAGCAGTTTTGTAATTATCCCTAAATTCCATTCCTCTAAGTTTTTCAAACTTTAGATTACTAATTGGTTAGACATGATGAAACAGGTTTTCGAAGGCCAGGAAAGCAAGCGTGAGGTGATTCTTTAATGGAGGAAGGATTTCTAAGCCGTCCACATTAATTCTCAATTTACTTCTTAAATTAATGTATTTCACTTTTATAATTTGTTAAATTACACTAGTTAATATTATACAAATTATAGTACAATATATCTTTTGTACTTCTCACATCTAAAGTTAATTTAGATAGTATCATTGTCTCGGGCTTTATTTCGCCAAACCATCATTGTATAAGAAGAAAATCAAAATGACCAATAACTATAGCTTATATGATAAAATTAAACAAATAAGTTTGCATTTATCGTTTGTTTTATAATGAATATAAACAAGAGTCATAGTAAAACTCATCGCCGGTTTTATATCACAATTTCTCAAGTTAAAAGTCATAAAGATTCAACATTTATTTATTGCAATGAAAATGATATCATTGTTAATAAAATAGTTAATATAACTTGCCAGGATGTTTTCCAAAAATTTTAAAAAAATAATATTCTTTTTCTTTGGAATAATCACTTTTTGAAGTTAACAATTCTTTTGATAAATTTTACGTTTTTATGTAATTTTTATTAATATCCGCGTAACATGTGGTTTACAAATTAGTACATAATTAATAGTATTAAGTTACCACCAACCTGAATTTACTGGAGCTATTTTGTATTTTAGCTTAATAAAATCATCAACTTTGTTTGATTATTGTTGTTTAGTTTTTTTTTATGATATTTGATACCAACTGTTAATAATACTCAACTGTATATTCATCAAAAGTTTTCGGCTGAAATGACAGCCCCCTAATCCTTGACTCTAAAGGTAAATTAGGCACAAATTTCAATTTTTATATTTGTCCAACAACACTTTAATTGCTAATTTCGTGAAGCGATACATAATAAATACTGCTTAAGAAGCTTCATTTATGCAAACATTTGAACACCACAAATGATCAAACTTGATTCTTACAAGTCCCATCTAAGAAAATTTGTCTGTAGAATCTGATTCTTAAGGTTGTTATCCAAGAAAATTAAGGCAATATCAACCGTTGCTTAAATTTACGACACAACACGGCATTGAATGAGACTGCAAAAGAGCATTTTGGAGTTCAACATTTTGTTCATGCAATGAGACTACTTTTCAAGATTAGAATAAAAAACAAAAGCTAGTTGTCAATTGGTATAGGGTACAATTGATTGGATCTGAATTATTTATGGTACTGTCAACAATAACACGTCACATTGTAAAAGTTCCCTTAATTTTAAGCTAATATTATATTTTTACTTACCATTATTACATATTGCCACATTTTATTTTTGTAATACTAACATTCTATTTTTTAAATTGATATTTTATCTCATGTTCTAGTGTATACCATCACCTTTTACCATTATTATTATTATTATTATTATTATTATTATTATGCCTGATGACTTGGATTTCGAAGCAATTATTAATTTGTAAGCCCATAAAGACGAGCTACTAGAAGTCTATATTAATGTTCCAAACTACTAAAATATCATATGTTGATTAAAGAATCTAAGCCTAATGGGAATCATTTTAGGTGGAAATTCGTCCCTAAAGTACACAACAAGTTCACCTTTTCACATAAACTCATTATTAAGCCGCTAAACCATCCTTAATCCTTTATTAATAAATTGCAATAGGATGTTAATCAACTTCTTCATCTTATCAAAAACAGTTATCAACAACAATGACACAAAACCAAAACAACGACTCTATAGGAGTATTTGACAAAATGTACAATACAACGATTGGTCGAATTTTTCGTCGCCCTAGTCAATCCCAAGCAACTAAACCCCCTCCTGAATCGAGTCCAACCCTAACCAAACCATTGCCTAGCATTCCGCAGCATTCTAGCCAAATCAAATCGATCCCTATAGAGTTTGAGCATCATGGGAACAAGAATAATGTCACGATTTTCTCATCAAATTATCATTATAATGATTCAAGCCAAGAAGTTGCTAATTTACATCGATGGCACGTTGAAAACGGTTATCAAGGTAAGGAATTGGAACATACTAAGACTAATGAAAGGTTTTCTGATTATATTATAAAGGTTAAGGACAGAATGAGGACTACGTCGAATGTTGAAACTGTTACAAGTGTTACGAGGAGTGCTACGACAAGAGACACTTTTAATGAGGTGTCGAATTACATTAGTCGGGCCAAGTTTAAGATCAGAACAACGACAAGTATTGGTGATGACAATAGCGATTCGTTCAAGTAAAGGGTGAGACGTTTGTATTGATAGGATATGGTTATATTCAAGCAATTTCATTACTCCGTAGTCTTTATGGAGTTGCATGCATGAATAAATTAACTTTTGTTTATTAAAAAAAATAAAATAAAAAAGGCTCGGTGATCATGAATTTGTAATAAACCTAAAATAAAGGACTATTTATTTGTCAATAAATCTTGAGTATGATGTACTTGTTTTGAGTAAACTTCTTCTTTGGTAATATATTTTGTTTGAAGCCATTTTGTGAATGTTTTGAGGGGTCGTGTGATTACAAAACTTGGGCCTTGGGCAAATAAACTGGTTTCCAGCCCATAAATTATAGTTAAAGAGGCCGTGAACTGGTTTCCAGCCCATAAATTAATCAGACAATAAATAAAATGATTGTGTATCACTAACTCATGGAGTGAATTATATAATCCTATCTGTTTAAATTGTCAATCCCATCAAAATCATTGCGTTGTCCAACTTTCTGTAGATGACAATGATTAGGTCACGACATTTGGATGTCAAACAAAAATTGTACAATATGCTCGAAATAAAGAGTGTATTCATTGGGGCTATTAAAGACATTGTGACATTTTTATAATCTTAACGGAGACATTTTGGTTATTGAATCGTTTTCATTTTTTATTTCTCAATTTTTAATTATTTCAAAAATTAGAATTATGTTTGTTTACAATTTTTCATTGGAAACTACATTTTTTAATTTTTATTATTCATATTAAAATATTTTTAACTTTACTAATCACATCTAATCTTTAAAGTTGTGGGACCCATCACTACCATCAATATTAATTTTAAATATTATTATTTTTAAATTATATCTATCTAATACTATGTACAATCTTATTAATATTATATTATATATTCAAATTAAAATATTAAAAATGAGCCCCACGACTAACAACTTTCAATTTATTATATAATAAAAAATTATTGCAAAAACACTCATCCAAACATAATCTCAATTTTCACACGAAAATCAATAAATTTTTATTTATCACTTTTTCCACTAGAAATTGAAAATTGAGATGAAAACACATCCATACATCACCTTTAGTTTTGGTTAAAGTCCCTATATATTTAAATACATAATGTTTCAAATCATATTTTAGAAGTTCAGAAAAATTCCAAGATATTCATTTTCAGTTATTTTAAAGTTTTAAAAAACTAGGAGTCATTGATATTGTCTACCATATTTTGGATTTGTAATTTATCTTAATTTTCATAGACATCAAAGGTAAATAGTATATATCAACAATCCCATCAATAAACTTACGATGCCACACGAACTTTTCCGGACTCCTAACAAATTGGTGAAATTAATGATAATAATTTAAAAAATATAAAAAAATTATTCAAATAGATGGATAAATATATACAATTTTTTCAAGTCTCAATGAATACAACTCCTAAATAGATCAATCCTAAATCACAAACACAGTATTAACCCTTAAAAAGAATATCTCACACAATGTCACTTGCTTCAGCTATTTGACTCTATAACAACAATAATTATAACCAAACATCTACAAAGAACAAATTACATATATAATTAAAAAAAAAAAAGAAATCAAGTGACGGATGATTATAGACCTTGAATGAAAGCGACTATGAAATGTTAGAACCTTTAAAATTTCACTATGTGACATACGAAAAGTGGCGACTTGTAATATGTTGGTACTTAGTATTTTATTTTATTTTTAATTGTATATTGATAAATAAACCATGCTTCAATGATGCAAATGAAAGTTGACTTGTGCCACCGCACAGCCTCAGATGTGTCATGCATCAGGTTTTCGAAAGTGTATTAAACATATAATAATTTCGGAGGGACTGTATTGCTATATATGGAAACTTGCTTTCTTGAATACATTATCATTTTAAATTAATGTTATACTGTCTGATCCAGAGATCTTAACAACCATTTTTTTTTGTTCCAATTTGCAATATTTCCATTTTATATAACTTGTTAGAAGGTCCACAATATTATACTTGATATGGCAATCACAAATTTTCAGTGCTGATATCGATTAAACATTAACATGTGTATTGTGATCGAATGATCGATCGAGTGACACCATGGTCCAATCCATATTTATAACTTTAAGCACGTTTTTTATTTCATACCAACCCAACTAGGGTCGACCGAATCGACTGAATAGGCAAAATCGAATTGATCAAATTTTATCGTCGGTCGGACCGAACAGACCGAAATAATGTGTAAAATCGATTCTCGATCGAAACGAAATATATCGGTCGGTTCGGTCCAAACCGATTTCGATATATATATATATATATATATATGGATTATGTTCAAATAATAACCATGTTCCTATACTACTGGTGTATATAATTGAAAATATTAATAAAGCACTGTGATTTGATTGTATAATAAAAGCGTTGTTGGTATATAATAAAAGCACTAGTTCGCATATAATGACCTGCCTCCATTTGAACACACCACATATATATATATATTTATTTATTTGTTGTCCATAAAAATAAATTTAAAAATATATATAATTCGGTTAATTAGATTACATCGGTTTTTTTTACACACTGAATTCTTACGATAAACCGAACCGCTACTCGAAAAGTAAAATCGAATTGTACTATTCAATCATTTTTTTCGATCGATTCGATTTTTGATTGAATTTTGCACCCCTAAACCCAACTTCATCACGTTCCAAATGGATTTGATTTTATTTTAATTGTTCGTGGTAAAGTTTGACCCACAAGAGAGAAAAAAAATCAAATTGGGCTTTTCTATTTTCGTGTACCCCTCAGAGGCGTGGTGGGGGTCTCTCTTTCCCTTTCTGTGTTTTGCAAATTGCAAAGAGTCATTCTTCTTCAAAAGTCAACTTGTAGGTTGCAGCAATGAATTAGTATACTAGCTTCTTTCAGCATTAAACATAGTTTTTGATTGATTGATGCCTTTAGATTACATGTGCCCATGCCAAACTAATATATTTGTACATCAACATAGAGTAATTAATGGGATAATGAAATTTTGTGTAAGGGTGTAAAAAGAAATTAATATAAATTTTGAATATAATGCTCTATAATTATAAGGATTGGCTGTGGTCTTATGGAATTGAATATTCTCATTGACATTCATATTAGGATTTGAATGATTCCTTTTGTTTTAATTGGAAGTTTAGAAAGTTTTCTTTCTTAAATTACAAATATTTCTATTTTATTTTTATTATGTCGTGTTCGAATTTAGATTTTAACCCGCTAAATTTATAATACTGTGCTATGCCTATACATATCGTATCATGTCTTATTGTGCTAGTCCGATAAAAACTCAACACGATCTATTTGCAAGTAACTAATAAGATTTAAACTCATTCATTTGAAATTGCAATTTCCTATAAAATATTATTAATAACTAATGTTTGAAATGGCAAAAATACTCATTAGAGTTTAGAGATTTCTAAGGAATCACGATAGTTAATTTATAAAAGAAAAAAAAAAAAAAAGAATGGGACATCACTAGCATAGTATATGGAAGAACATTGGGACCTTTGACATAAATCACATTTCTCATTTAAGTTATTTTTGGGCCTTGGGTTGGTAGTAGTGATAAATCCACAAACTCAATTTTTTGGTGCGATCCATTATAACACATCACAAATAATAAACTCATAATTTTTTAAAACTAGTATTTTGCCCGTGCGTTGCACGATAATTTTTTATTTTCTTTTATGTAAAATAAAAATAATTATTTTAAATGTATTAAAGTATTTAAATAAGTAATTGTATATATGTATACTTAAGTTGTGTGTATGTGTGTATTTTTGTGAGAACCATCACTAGTTCTCAAATCAGAGTTGGATTTTACCATAACTGTTTCATATATATAAATCATCTAAATATTATTTAAAAATCGAACAGTATTGAAAATAATATAACCTGGTTCATAAAAGAATTGTTATTCGAAATGTAGTCTATAAATTATGAAAATATTTCTTATACACAACTTTTGTAGTTTTGTTACAATGTTTATTCTCATCATCGTCGATCAATATTTTTAAACCCTTATAATTGGTCACCCTTGATATCAAGGCTGACAAATCAGTCGTGCCGAATTTTTATCGGGCCGGCACAATAAGGCACGACACGATAATCATATGCACGAACACTACACGATAAGCTTATCGGGCATATAATCTAAACTCAAATCATGACACGCTAAAACCACGAAAAGTACGACACGGTACGATAGGCACGATAAATAAAAATACTGAATTTATTTAATCTTACCCGTTAAGCACATTATGCCCGTTAATTAATAAAATACATGATTTTCTTAATAGATATAATACATATCTATAAGATTTTTAATACAAATTGTCAAATACATTTAAAATTATAATATGACAAATGTACTAATGATAAATTAAAGATACAAATACTAACAATGAGTAAATGAATATAAAAGGGGGAATTTAAAATATTATCGGGTCTTATCGTGTTTATCGGGTTAGCGCGTTATCAACTCATTACTTAACGTGTCTTATAGTGTCAGCCCGATAAGGTACGAATCCAATAAGCCTCAACCCATAACCTATTATTTTATGTTGTGTTCGTGTCGGTCAATTATGTCGTGCCTCATTTTTGCACCCCTACTTGATATAGCAACGTACAACTGATCATGTCTGATAACTGAATTTTTCAGGAAAAGTCCAATGTGAGAGAGAGATTGTCCTTGAATTCTGTTGATCGTATTATATGACACAATCAGAGGAAATTATCGCCATTGGAATTTGAAAGGCAAGCTCGAATTAGATGGTGTGACAATCATTTTAGGGATGGACAACAATTCACCTGCATTGCTTCCTTGAGAAATATTAGCCTATACAATATGATCGCCAAGTTTTGTAACAACCAACATTACACAACACAAGGAAATAAATCAATATTTCTCAACAACATGAGTGGAATTCTAATTTTTAGTTTTAGCTCATAGTTCGGCAATCCAATACACTTAATGGTGTTCAGAAACTTTGGTGAGTGGACGCCCTACAATATGTCAATGTTTGAATTGGGACTTTAATTCTCCATCATTTTATGACATCATATATTTATTAATCAAATCGACGACATCAGGTGTTAGGGATTGAATAGCACGACCCTTCAAATAAGCAAAACATTCAATAGTTTTTTCAAATTGTGGATATGTGCTGGCCATAATTGATGGAACATGGTCTCCATCATCTTTCAATAATAGATAACCTGGATTTCAATTTGAGCGATACCATCGTTTGGTCCTCCAACTATTTCATCTCGTTTACTGTTTATCGAATTGGCAATTTATTTTAACTTAACACAACCGGGATCTGAATTATTATTTTGCAGCACCACATTCTTGGTCAACTTCAAAACCATGTAATGAGTCCATAAATGCGAAGATTTGATCATCATGTGAAATATGTCTGGTCCAGCGCCATTTGGAACAACCGACAAAATTTGATGAAAATCTCCACAAAGAATTATTATTTTGTTACCAAATGAAAGCTGCGTATTATAATTATTTTGAAATCTCATCACGTCTTTTAATATTTTGTCCAGGGTATCAAAATAATGGCTATGCATCATTGGAGATTCATCCCAAATAATGAGATGCGCATCCACCATTAATTTTGCAAGTGGAGTACCAAGAAACATCGAGATCTTGTTGGATATTAAAAGAAACCATAAATCCAGAATGCCTAATTCTTCCTTTCGAAATAAGAGAAGTTATGTCGTTAGATATTACATTAACAATTCCACTATTAGATTTGTAGAAAGCGTCCCTTGTATCCATAGATGAGAAATACACCACCCTTGGTTAAATGTATTGCATCCATGACTTTATCAGTTTTGGCAAAAAATGTATTAAATATTTAAATAAGTAATTGTATATATATATACTTAAGTTGTATGTATGTATATATGTATGTATGTATGTATGTATTTCGGTGAGAATCATCCCTAATTCTCACACCATAGATGATTTTTACCGAAACCACTCCCTATATATAATATATCTAAATATTATTTAAAAATCGAATTATATTGAAAATAGTATAACTTGCTCATAGAATGATTGTTATTAGATGAAATGTACTTTACAAATTATGAAAAATTTCCTTATACACAACATTTATAATATTATTACTACGTTTATTCTAATCATCGCCGATCAATATTTTTAAAACCTTACAATTAGTCAGACTTGATATAGCAACATACAATTAACAATGATTGAAAACTGACTTATTTAGGAAGATATTTGTTTGGTAATTCTAAACTTTTGCAACACCATCATCTCCAAAAATATTTGCTTGATCATTCTACACGAATTATTTTACTATCTAGCATGGATTGTAGGTATGCTACAAATTTGGTATGAAGAGAATTTTTTACATTGTTACCTCTACATAGTGAGCAAATAATAGTATAAGTATACGAAACAAAATATGAATATTCAAATGAAATTAAAGTGATTGGTATGTAAAACGTAAATGCATACTAATGGCAATATCTAGATTTTAAATTTCGATATAAATTAAGTATGTCATGAATGCTTTCAAAATTAACGTCATTAGTAATATTTAATTTTAGAGGCGACTTTCCCTTCTTGGTTGGGATTAGTTGATCTTCTTACAAACCTATTATAGTTGATGCCACATTGTTCATTCCACTCGATGCTAGTTCCACACTTGTGTTGTTTTGTATGATTATTGAGATAGTAACAAAATACATTATTTTATAAAATCAATTCAAATCAAAAGTATTGCATCGTAATAATATTTTATAAATAACATGTTGATAGCCAATAAAATAAATGCTACATTGTATTGCACTATGCAATTTTGCATATTTTGTTTTAAAAGTGGTCTAATTATTTTTGAGAAAATAAGACAAACTTCATATTATTGGACTCATAATAAAAACCAAAATAACATACACATATGCATATATTCAAATGATCTTATTAATTTTTTTATATATTAATTAGGGTATCAATCCTAATTATGTTAAGAAAATTCTTACATAATTAAAAAAGAAACTAAATCATCATTAATATTAAACATTATTTATGAGATCAATTCAAATAAAAAAAA
>BMAC01000504.1:858058-892094 GCA_014905375.1 Phtheirospermum japonicum
TTGATATCGTTGTACTTGGAATGAAAAAAATAATGAAAAAACGTAAAAGAAAAAAACTCATAATAAAAATTAAAATAACATATAAGTGATTATATATATATATAATATTAATTCTTATTTTTATAGTATAATTATATATATATATATATATATAATTAACATTATATATATAATATTAATTCTTATTATAATGTTAGTTAGAGTATTTATTCTAATTATGTTAAGAAGATTCCTACATAATTAAAAAAAGAAACTAATCCTGGGTGAATCAAATCATCATTAATATTAATTATGGTATTTATGATAATTATGTTAATAAAACTCCTACATAACTAAAAAAAAAAAAAAAACCTACGTGGCATTTTTTCTCCCCTACTCATCTTTTTTTCTCTCTTCAGACCTCTCTTTTTAATATATATATATATATATAGATCTCTACCGACAATCATAACCCATAAATATCCAGTATTTATTTCAATTAAAAAACTAAAATCCAAACTATGGCCCCGTTTGGTAAATAGAGGTTTAGGCCAAAATTAGAGGATTTGACTCAATATGAGAGGATTGATCAGTCAAATCCTCTAATTGATATGTTCGGTAAACAAAGGTTACAATTAGCTTTTTTGGGTCCAAAAAATTAATTTTAAAAAAGCGCCATATAAGAGCTTTTTGAGAGAGAGGTTTTGAAGATAAATTGAAATGACAATTTTGTTTTCAAATTACCAAAAAAAGAAATTTATTATTTAACATACAAGAATTTATTCAATTAATAATGGTAATAATTATCCAAATTAATTATAATATATTAAAATATTTACAACTCAAGAAATATTTATAAATAATAATTATTTTTATATAAAATTACTTTAATTATTCAATATGTTATAAATTTTGTTATTAATAAAAGAAATACTCAACAATAAATTGTGCAAATACCCCTTTTTGGTCATTTTACACGATCAAACAGTTATCATCTCTCAAATATTTACCAAACACTTTTATAAAAGCTGTTAATACAATTAGCTAGTCGAATCAGCTAATGCAATTAGCTATCCGCTAACAACTAACACAATCAGTTATCAGCTATCCGCTGATTGCCAAACAAGGCATATGCTTTTCAATTAAATGATAAAAAATTTGAAACAATAATTAAAAATTGGGTTGGTAAAATACCAACCCAATATTTACTGTTATAAAAAAAAAAGCTGCTGTCATAGTGGTTGGAAAAAAATTAAACCCAAGCATAAAGCCATTGTTGCTAGCGGTTATTGGATTTAAGAGTAGTTCGTCCGACTAAGGGCTATCTCTGACCGAATATTTATTTTCAAACTGAAAAATATCGTAGTTGTCAAATCTCACATTACTTAATTAATAATCAATAAACATATTTACAAATTCAAAATAATATTTCCAACATATTCTTTTTCACAACACTTTTTATATTGTTTTAATTATATATATATATAAATGTATGTATGTATGTATGTATGTATGTGTGTGTGTGTGTGTGTGTCGACCTTAAAAATTGAACTCTTGAAACTCTTATTTTACACGGAGTTCAATAAAAATAATTATCAATCAACATACGAAATACATATTATTCAGAATATGTTCTTTATTTTGGTGCCGTTGTTATGGCTTCTTTTTCTTTCTTTTTCTAACTAATGTTAGAAGTTTAATTTGTATGACAGTGTTTTTATAATTATTATAGTTACAAATTAATGTATACATAATATCAATTAAAAAATACAAAAAGGTCAAATATATCTCACAATAAACATATTATAAAAATGAAATACATAAAGATAAAATATCAAAATAATTAAAACTATCATTGTATGTTAGGGTCAATTTGTAATTTTATATTACATAAAGGTTTGAATTAAAGAAAAATGAAAGAAATGACAGATCTGCTACATTGCACACCCACTTTAGCAGAAGAGGAAATAAACATATAGCAAATTCAAAATTGAGTTTGCGAATAGAACACGGTTAAAGAAAATTTGACCTGGAAATTCGAGAAATTAAAAAAGAAAGAAAGAAAGAAAAAAGTTGATAATACTGATTTGTTGTACCCCACATGAAATTCGTGAGAAATCAGAATTAAAGATGATCGAAAAGTGGGTGGTTCATAGGCATTATGTCCCGTGAAGCACTACAGAAAAGTTCATGGGATTCATTTGTTTTTGTCTCTTTGATTATGCTAACTGGAGATTTTAAGTTTCCTTCTTCTATTTTTTCTAGCTAATATAAAGATTTATTTATTTACTTATTTGTTATTTTATTTTTTTTGTGCGAATGTGCATCATGCATATGCAATCAATGGCTTCATTGATCTAGAGACACAATCTCAATAAGCATATTGTTTGAAGATTAATTAATCACAGCTGTAAGATTATATTATAATCTCTGAAAACATCCTAGAAAGTGTGAATTATGAGACTCCCTCTACGATTACTTAGTCTGTGAAGTTTTGTAAATAAGTTCAACCAAATAAACAAAATTACACAAATTTTTGTAATCACCTCTATATATTAAGGCAAAATCATCTTAACTTATGTGTCTATTTCGTATGCTTCGTTTGACAAATAAAAATTATGGTGCTTCGGTGCCTCCTGTGTCGTTCGAACTTATTATCCACTTAATTTAATATTTTTTTATTGTATTTTTTCAATTTTAATATTTTCATATTTTGCTTAATTTAATAATTTTTTTATTTAACTTAATATTCTTCTTTTATTCTGCTAATATAAAAATATAAATAAGTCATATATAATTAGTGGAAAATTTTTAATTAGTTATTTTAACTAAAAGACAAATTACATATGAAATAATTATAAATAAAAAAATCTTAATTATGAAAATCATTATATAAGTTGTATTTATAATAAAAGTTGAAATAATTTTATTTTAAAAGTTTTAAATATTTTATATAGGTAAAATTATAATTTATTGAAATAATAAGTATGTAACTAAATATTAGTAATGAATTCAATATAAGCATAAAAATATAATAATAATAATGATTAATGAATATTAATTAGACACGACAATGTGACACGAGTTGAGAGGGTTTTGTGACGATTTTTAATTTTAATTTAATTAATATATTTTTAATTTAAATACAGGTTTTTGTTATTTATTTAGTTGATTTTATAATTTTTTTCAAATTTATATTACAAGTATTATATTTTTATTGGTTAAAGACAGTGTTCTAAAAATCGATAGGCGGCTGAAAGGCGTCAGGCCAGCGCCTAGCGCCTAGGACGCCTAGGCGGGGCCTAGAATTTGAGTAAATACCCTAATTTACAACATTACATATAGTTATTCATACTACCTGTTACACAATAAAATCAATGACAATTCAAAACTAAAAGTAATAATCACAAGTTACGATCTACAAGTTTAAAGCTATTGTTCAATTCAAAGTTCGAAACAACATAGATCCATAAGTTCATTAATCAAGTAAAAATACCATAACATTTATTACAAAATCAAAATAATCAAAAAATAAGTTCAAAAACGACGTCGTTTCAGGCCATAAAATTTAAAAAAAAAAAAAAAAAACTGGTGTGGCGCCTAGGCGCAGAGGGCGCCTAGGCAGCGCCTGGGGCGCCCGGCGATTTCTTAGGCCGATTCTTGAAAATCGTAGGCAGATTGGTGGCGCCTAGGGCGATTTTTAGAACAGAGGTTAAAGATTGATTTGGTAATTGTATAATTATGTTGATATAAATTATTTCTTAAATATAAAATACAACAAATTGCGACTAAAGTACAACTAGATTATTCAGTTGTACTCAAACTGATTGATGTGATTAAATTATGACTAATAATAAACTTTGGGTAACTATTGACAAACAAGTGCAACGGGTATACCGATAATTAGAAAAGACTAAAGTTATTTATAAGATCTTCACTTTGTCTTTGAATAAAAAAACTAAACAAAGAGATGCACGCGGTGATTTGTAATAACGTGATTAATATGGTTATTTTGCGACTAACTAAATGGAGAGCTTGAAACTATTAGTGGAGATGAAGGGTTTAAGGGTAATATTGACATTTCTTGTGATAACATTTTTTAGTGGGGTGCTTATATCCGCACTGTTTGATTTAAATTTGCTTATATTGACCAATAATCATGACTTGAGTATTTTAAATTATTATATTACATTAATAAATTAATAATATTACTTTTACATTGAATAAATTATACCAACCATTTTAATTCGCTTCGTGCTTCGCACTGATTAAGCACTATTTCAGTGAAAGCACCGAGTCAAACAAAAGATCAAAGAAAAGCAGGAAAATGACGAGTCTTTTTCTTTAAATTTTATTAATGGAGACGGGTTGCCGGGGTGGGTCGTGGGTTTAGCTAAACCCACCCCCAAACTAGCCTTGTGTCATCCCTAAATTTATGGGTTTACTTTCCACGCGTCTTGTAAAAAATAAAAAATAAAGAATTATGATATTTCGCTTGATGATGAGTTATTTTATTTTAATATCTATTTAATTTAATGTTTTTATTTTATTTTTCTAATATAAAAATATAAATAAATCATATATAATTAGAAAAAAATTAAATTAATTATCTTAAATAAAAAAAAAAAATTATTTATAAGATATAATCTTAATACAAAAACAATAATAATCTTAATAAGCCGAATTGCTAATAAATGTTAAAATAATTTATTTTCAAAATTTCAAAAATTATAAATAAGTAAATTACAAGATATTTTCAAGATAATCTAAGCACTTAAATAACCTATTTGGTTAAGCTTATAAGCTCCTTAAAATAGCTTATAAGATATTTGAGAGCTTATAAGCTATCTATAAGTGTTTGGTATTTTTTTTTAATGCGTATAAGCTATCAAAATAAGATGTTAGGAGCGTATAAGCTATTTTTTTAAGAAAAATTAGGGGAATCCCAACTTATTTTTAAAAATAAGAGCTTATTTTTAGTTTCCTTCTTTAACTTTGACCATTTAATTACAACAATGTCATTATTAATGTCTTATAAGTTATTTCATATTATTTTATCCATACACTCGAACTTCTTATATTTTCAACATCTTATAAACTCTAAAAACAACTCATAAGAGGTATCAGCTTATAAGCTTTTTTAAATAAGTTTAACCACACTCTCTAAATATTATTAACGAATTTAATCTAAGCAAATGAAATATAATTATTTAATAATAATTATTAAATACTAATTAAGCATTGATACATGGATAGAGAATATGACATATTTGAAAATTTTATTAGTACGTAACTAAAATCTACTAACAAATTTATTCTAAATATAAGATGTAAAATTATTTAGTATTAGTTAATTAATAGAGATTAGACACCTTACAAACATGAGTTTAAAATATAATGTTTTTGTAATTTTTTAAGTATATAAATAAATGTACTAACGAATTTAATATAAAAATTAAATTATTTAATTATTTAATAATAATTAATTTAATTAATCACTTCTATATATTAATACAAAATCCTCATAACCTATGTGTCTCTTTCGTATACTTCGTTTGACAAATAAAAAATTCTGGTGCTTCATTTGCTTATGTGTTATCCGAGCCTAATATTTACTTAATTTAATATTTTTATTTTTATTGTATCTTACCTAATTTAATTCTCTTATTATATTTTCCTTATTCAATAATTCCCTTTGATTATCCTAATGTAGAAATATAAATAAGTCATATATAATTACTAGATAAGATCTAAATTAATTACTTTAATTAAAAAATAAACTACATATGAAATAATTTTAATTAAAAAAAAAAGATATTATGAAACTAATTAAATAAGTTTTATTGATAATAGAATTTAAAATAATTTTATTTTTTGAAGTTTCAAATATTTCATATAGATAAAATATGAGTTATTTATAATAATCTAAGTATGTAACTAAATATTAGTAATGTATTCAATCTAAACATAAAAAATATTAAATTATATACTATTAATTAATAAACATTGATTAGACATCAGTACAATGCAACACGGGTTGAGAGTGTGACATCTTTTGAATATCTCGAATTATGTATCTAATAATTATTAACAAAGTATTCTAAACATTAATATATACAATAATTTAATAATATTAATTAATAATATAGATATTAAACACAGGTTTAGAATGCGATGCATTTTGAATTTTTGTAAGTATATAACTAAGATTATTAATTAATTTAATTTAAACATCAAATATAAAATTATTTAATATTTATAATAATTACTCCCTACGTTCCTAATTAATTGACGTTCTGTACTCTTTCTCAGTTTTCCGATTAAATGACGTTTAATATATTTATCACATTTTATGTCTATTTTATCTCTATCACAATCCTAATAAATCTTTTATTTTTTGACTTATCAATAATATTTTGTGGCAGATAAGTATTAAAAAAACATATAAGTATGAGAGAGGGATAGTGATAAATTAGAGATTTTTTTATGTAAATGATAATTATATATATTTAATAGATTAATTATTTGGGAAAACTTAGTAAGATTACACAATTTTTAATTCTCTAATCTTAATAACGTCATTTATTAAAAAATCGGAAGAGTAATAAATAGATTAGACGTGTACAAAGTACGGGTTGAGAATACATTATTTTAATTTTTTATTTAAAATTTAAAATTTTGTTTAATTATCACAAATATTTTTTATATTTATCTTTTGATAAATCCCGTGTAATACACGTGTTAAACAATATATATTAATGTAAAATCATCTTAATTTATGTGTCTGTTTCGTATGCTTCGTTTGGATAATAAAAGTTTTTGATGCTTCGGTTACGTATGTGTCATCCGAGCCTAATATACATAATTTAATTATTTTATTTTATTGTATCTTGCCTAATGTAATACTCCCTCCGTCCCAAAAAGATAGTCCACTATTCCATTTTCGTCCGTCCCATAAAGATAGTCCAGTTATCATATTTAACATATCTTTAATTTTTCATTTCTACACATACCCTTAATTAATAATCTTGAAATACTGATTTTCTAACTCGTAAATTGAAAATTGATGATTACAATGCATAATTTTATTATTCCAATAAATAATATACTAATTACAACACTGATTTTTATGAGTATTAATTGACATTAATAAATTCAAGAAGGGCATAATTGGAAAACACTAACTAAATTAATGACTTAACTATATAAACTACCAATTTCTTAATATGAGTGAAATCAACCGTAGGACCATCAAATTTGGACGGAGGGAATTTTTTTATTTATTAAATTTAGCCTAACTTAATAGTTTTCTTTTATTATATTTTGTCTAATTTAATAATTTTCGTTTATAATTCTAATATAAAAATATAAATAAGTCATAAAAAATCTAAATTAATTATTTTAATTAAAAAATAAATTATATATGAAATAATTTTAATTACAAAAAAAAATATTTATGAAAATAATTAATAAATTGTATTTATAATGAAAGTTGAAATAATTTATTTTTGAAATTTTAATTATCTTGTATCGTTAAATTATGATATATTTGCAATAATTGGAGTATGTAACTAAATATTAGTAATGAATGTAATATCATAATTAATTAATATATATTAAACAATGAGATAATGCGAAAAGGCTTGAGAGTACGACACATTTTGAATTTATCAAAGTAGGTAACTATAATTATTAACAAAATTAATCTAAACATAAAAATATAAAATGACTTAATAATAATTAATTAATATAGATTACGATCGAGTTGAAAATGTGACATATTTTAATTTTTTTTAGTATGTAAATATAATAATTAACGAATTTAATTTAAACATTAAAATAAAATATTAATTAATAATTTTCAGAACACACACTTTTAATTTTTTATTTTAAATTTAAGATTTTGTGATTTTCACAAATATTTTTTGTATTTAATTTTTTTATAAATCATGGGTAATACAATGCTGTTAAACTAGTAGTAGGGTAAAGCAAAATCAAATCTCGACTTTTCTTTTAATTACCCCAATCATAAAAGTTTTTTTTTCTTTTAATTATCCCTAAATCCCAGGAGTAGCTTCTTAGTTATCCTTAATTTCTTTGTATGCAATAAGACCATCAATCACATCATCAATAATGGTGTAGGTGGCTCGAACCTTCCACTTCTTAGTTGGATAAATAAACTACACCAATTAACAATTAACACCTGTTCCAAATTAACTTTTGTCATTGTGTTGTTATTACAACAATTGGTTGGGGCCTCTAGAATTTCTCCAAAAGGGTCACGTATCATGTATCCAGATTTTTGATAAGGACTGCAAATTGAAACTCGTTTCATTTAAATTGCCAAGCACAGGAGTTTGTTCAAAAGATAAGAAAAAGTGCTAATTTTGAAAAGCAAAGAGCCAATTCATACCTTCCTTGCCATGATAATACCTTCAATTGGTACCTAATAATAATAATAATAATAATATTGTTATTATTATTTTTTTATTTTTTTTCATCCGTGCCAATATATATATGTGTGTGTTTGTGTGTGTAGGTAGAGGTCAATTCTAACTAAATTTCTGACATGTTCTGTGAAGTGATGGTGATGTTACTTATAGCCACCTCCAAGAAGTGATATTCTAGAAAGATTCGATCTAAGATTGACACAAGTTGTGCGCATAAACATATTTGTTGGATAATTACAATTTAACCTACGTAGAATTAAAAAAAAATAAAAATTAAGATTTAACAGACTGGGGCTTGACTTATAATTTCCTCCTTTTAGCAAAATTCTAAAGAAAATTACTTAAAGAACATCTTCAATACGTGCTTCTTTTTAGTCAAGTCATTAAGTTAAAAGTAGTAGTGTCATGGGTAGTGTTGTGATGAAATGAAAAAAAAAAAATTCTCAAAAAATCTCAATATTTTCAAATTGCACTATTTGATTTTTAAAAAAATGTTAAATATAATGAAATGACAAAAACTAGGAATGTTAAAAATTATTTACCCATCAAAAGATAAGATAAGTGTTGAAGATATTCTAAGAAACCTAAATAAATAAATAGAAATAAATAATTTTTGATGTTAATTACACTTGACATCATCATATATATATACTTTTAAAAAGGGGTCAAAAGAGTTATACATATGGTCAATGGATTCACCGTGAAGCTCTAATTCAGTCAATTGAATTGAATTTTGACCCAGTAGAGCAGAAATATGCAAAGGGTAAATTTGGGTTTTTGAGCGATACCCATCAAATGGAAAAATCTCAGCTGATAAAAATAAAATAATACTTTCAAAACTCTTGAATTTACATTTATTTATCTAATATCTTTAAGATGTAATCGGTAAAAATACAAACAAATATCACGGAGAATTTAGAATTTTATAAGGTATAATTGAAGTTTTAAATTAATCAGACTAAAATCTATAAAAATAATCTTGTAACACATTTCAAGGTAGCAAGTGAAACCACTTGTGTAAGTTGTTGTATCCCCTGACATTATTATATATATACATATCGATGCTTTTATTAAATATCTATTTATTACTTGTGAAAAAAAAAGGCTTAAAGGACAACTATATATATCCCATGAAAGAAATTTGGATGGTCCATGATTCTTCTCAAAAATGATTCTCTAATCTCCACCGTTAAAACAGAGCTAAATGCGAATATGTAAAAGTTACTAAAAGACAATGTATGGATAAAAGAGAATCCATATCCCAATAGTGAATCAACCAACAATCATTAAACCCAATAATAGACGAATAGTGTGTGCTAAAATTAAGAACAACGAGAAATTCTGGGGTAAATAAATAATATTAATAATCAAGTTATTAATATTGCAATCTACAAAAGATTTAATTTAGTTGTGTAATTTATGGTCTAAAAATGCATGTAAATAATTACGGTATTAGTAGTAGACAACATTAATTCAAGAAAATAATTTGTACTACATCCGAGTATGCAAATTGATAGATAATAATTGAGTCAATTTATACAATTCTTTATCCATTCTAAATTTCTAATACTGGAAACTTCATTTGGATACGACATTCAAGGGATTGATTCATACCACACATGCAATTTATTTTCCTGGATACGGATGGGACCAATTTAATGCGCATGCTTCAATATTTTCTCAAATTTATTTTCCCTATTCATTATTTTGGGATCGCCAAATAAATTAAAAATAGGGATAGAAAATAGAATTAGTAGAGTTTTATGCGGTGATTCTGTCACATGCTCACACGATGATATAGTTTCTTATTTATGCACAATTTGACCAGTTTTAAGTTATTTTAGTACGTGGCCAAACAATGGTGTAACACACAAAAATATACTAAAATGTCAAAACCGTCGCAAATAACACTTTAGTCGAAGCTTTTAAGTAGCGGCTCTCATGTGAAATCTTATTGACTTTATTCCTAAAAACAGAAAGCAGATGTTAAAGCTTTGGTCGGCTCGGCTTGTTTTCTACATCGGCTAGAACCAAGCCGTTTTCTTCACAAAGGTGCGGATTTATGAGTGCTACCCAAAATTATTGTACAAGTATGTATATATTGTTGTACTTGTAATTTTTTTAGAAAAGTTGGTTGGGCCGAAAAAATGTCAGTAGAGCAAAATAATAATAATAATAATAATCAAATTTAGATCATCTAAACTTCCGGTATTAATGAAAAAATTATTTCAAAACTAAAATTAAATCGGACTCAAAACTCATTAGACTATCACAATTGTACGCATGTACTTCGTTAAAATTTTGTGTTTTGTGAAATTTCTTTGTGCTGTTTTGTGATTTTTCTTGAATTTATAAAGTACTATTGTTTCGTATATATACAATTCGTATCCAAAGTATTATCACTACAAAAAAATCCGGCAATTTTGGCGGATATGCTGACGGACAAAAAGCCGTCAGCAATGCTGGCGGATTTGCTGACAGCCGTGGCCGTCAGCAAATATACCCGTCAGAAAAAGAGCGGGAATTTTTCCGCTTAATTATCCTAACGGGCTAACCCGTCAGGATATAATTTTTAATTAAAAAAAAAAATATATATATATATATATAAAATAATATGATATATTTATAATTTAATTAATTACTTATAAAATAAAATATATAATTATATTAATTATTTATAAATATAATATAATATAATTATACATTTATAAATATAATATAATAATTATATATTTATAAATAAAATTATTATTTATATACAATATATAATAAATATATATTTCAAATAATATATATTTATAATTATTTATAAATAATTATATTTATAATATATATATTTATTTATTATATATATTTATTTATTTATTATAAATATATTTGTAATAATATTATGCATTTATATATTATTATTCATAAATATAATCTACATTTATAAATATAATATAATTAATTATTTATAAAATAAAATATATAATTATATTAATTATTTATAAATATTAATATAAATATAAATTATACATTTATAAATATAATATAATAATTATATATTTATATAATAATAATATTATTATTTATATATAATATATAATAAATATATATTTCAAATAATATATATTTATAATTATTTATAAATAATTCTATTTATAATATATATATATATATATTTATAATAATATTATGCATTTATATATTATTATTCATAAATATAATCTACATTTATAAATATAATATAATTAATTATAATTATAATTTATAACTTAATTTATATATCTAATATATATTAAAAGTATATAATTTTTCACATGTAATCGACTTGGCGAGACGGTAACACCACTCCCCTATTTTTACAAGATGTTTGGGGTTCGAATCCCACCCATGCCACATGTGGGGAATAAAATTAACACAGGTTGGGCTAGGCCCACCCAATTTTTTTTTATACTCCTTCCGTCATATTCTGCCCGTCGCATTTGACAATTTCACGCCCATTAATAAAGTAAAGTAACCTTTACTTTTTATTGGAAAAGTAAAAAGTAACAATGATTATCTCTTGAAAATGTAAATGCGACAGATAGAACGGGACAAAAAAATTTTCTAAATGCGACAGATAGAACGGGACGGAGGGAGTAATATTATAAAAATGCTGACGGGCTTGACCCGTCAGCAATACTCACGGGCCGGGCCGGCAGAATTTATAAAATTTGAAAAAAAAAAGGGAAAAATACTGACGGGGAATATTGCTGACGGCGCTACCCGTCAGCATGCTGTCAGTATTTCTGACGGGAACGTTAAAGCTGTCAGGATAATGCAATACTGATGGGCCGGGCCGGCAGCATGTATAAAATTTGAAAAAAAAAAGGAAAAATACTGACGGGGAGTATTGTTGACGGACGCTACCCGTCAGCATGCCGTCAGTATTTCTGACGGGAACGTTAAAACCGTCAGAATACTGGAATCCTGACCACAAAAATGCTGGCGGTCATTACCCGTCAGGAGACCGCAGTATTCCATATCCTGACGGATTTGGCCGTCAGCATTGCCGCATTTTTTTGTAGTGTGTCTATCTGGAGATCACATCTAGTAAAACGAATATGAAAATTTATTTAATGTAATACTCAAGAAGAAAATAAAGTAAAATCCAAATAAATAATTCAAAAGTGTATAACTATGAAGGATATATTGCACAATTGAAAGAATCAAATAATTGTAATACACATAGTTTGAATGTTGGTGAACACTATTTCAATTGGTAAGTGGTAGTACATGAGTTACATGCTCATGAATTTTGGTGAACACTCAAATGGCAAATGTTAGCACTTGCATGCTCAAGGTACCATACATAAAATTATAAAATTAGTTTAATGTGAGATGTTTGTATTAAAAAAATTACGAATCTCATGCAAAGAAACGTATTTTAATAATTTTATAAATCACGTGCCAAAAAATGTGCGTTTAAAAAAATTTATGAATCACCTAAAAAGTGAACTTTAAAAAATTAATGAAGTTTGGATTATCTAGACTTCCTTTTACGCTGTAACATGGATTTTCAAATCAATTACAAATTATTACACCTTTCTTTTACCCAAATGTTATCTAATAAAATTGAAATATACGACTCTATGAACTAAAATAAATTACTAATAAAAATTTAGATATTACAAAGGCCTCCAAGTCAGGTGTCAATGCACCTGACGTGGAACGTGTGCCCACATGGCAGAACCAAAACTTCAGCTACGGCCTCGAACTTCTCTGCCCCCAAATAATTATCCGCCAAACATATCTCGGATTAGAAAACTATTTTAAGACATCAGTTTCTTTTATCTCTTACACACAAGTCAAATCACTCCCTAAAACAAATCTCCAATAATCAATTAAAGAAATTCACGAAAAAAAAGAGTAAGTCTATATATTATCCAAATAATTCTAGACTATAGAGCGTATAATTAAAATAAATACACTCTAGAGTCTAGAATTATACTTTCGGAAATTATAGAGGCAAAAAAAGGCGTCGTGGTTTCGAGGAATTTATTCCCTTTGTTGTTTTTATTTTCTTAGAACAAAAAAATCGGAAAAAAATAAATAAGAAAAAACCGAAAGGAAAAAATTTCCCTTGAAAAAATCGAATGAAATATATTCCCTTGGTAATAATTTGCGAATTAAAAAAATTAGAAAACCAAATAAATAAAAAACCAAGGGGAAGAAAATCCCCTCGAAAAATCCAATGGGAAATCCCCTCGATATTTTTAGAATTAAATAAAAAATAGAAAAATCATGAAAATAAAACAAACTCTATCATTTTAGGCACGTGGGGTGGTTTTCACTCGATTTCGATTGAAAAATATCAACGAGCATGTGCGTATTCACACGTGTCGTGTAATTCGACCAACAACCAAGATACGATCGATCGATCAACTTGTTCGGTTGGAAACGCGAAGCGACGAAATGTCGTGATTTTATGAAGGCGACACGGGATGCGTCTCGATATCATGGAATCACGAGGATCGGGTGTTGATCGGTAAATACATATTTTTTTTATTTTGATTTTAAATAAAAATTGAAAAAAACAGAAAATTAGTAAAAAATAAACAATTTTTGGAGTATTTTAATAAATAAACAGGAATTAAAATTAATATTTAAAAATAATTTTTTTTAAAGGAAAAAAACCGAGGGGAATTCCCTCGGAAAAACCTAGTGCATGAATCCCTCGAAAAATTCAAAAAATATTATTTTTTTAATATTTTAAAACCGAAGAAATACCAATGGGATATAACCCTCGGAAATACGGCGATATTTTTTCCTTCGGTATTTCCGAGGGCATATATAATCACCCAGTGGAATTTACCGAAGAGAAAAATCGTCGGTAATCCCTCGAAAAGTTTACAGATGTCAAAATTCCCCTCGACAATTTTTACCGAGGGAAATATTGATTTTACATTATTTTTAAATTTTAACGGTTGAGATTATCTGGCCACTGGAGATCCAACGATTCAGATTAATTCCAATCTTAAATTTCTTTATTAAATAAAAAATTAAAACAATAAGGAAAAATAATTTAACATTAATGAATGGAAGGCCAAAGTTTTTTTATTCATTGGAGACCATTGACCCATTTTCTCTTCGTTTTAATAAATAGTTTTAATTAAGAAAATTGAGATACATTTTTTTAAAATTATAATAAAAAAAGAAAATAATTTTTAATTTAAAATATATTAATTTATAATTTGTATCTAAAAATTAAATTCGATAAGAATTTGAATTTAAAAAGATGAAGAAAAAAGTAAGATTCGGTTTTTATTTTATTTTTTGAATTTTGTGTAAAATTTAAATATTTTTAGTATTTTAATTATCATTTTTATTGAAAACAAAAAAAAGCTCTTTCCAGTATTACACATAAATGAAGCTGTGTCCAACTTCCCTTTACTCTTGTACATGCTTTTAAATAATAAAGTCCCAATATAATAATGAAAAATAGCAATGAAATTAACTGCTATCATAAAGCTATAACACATGGAATCTTGTAGTTATTGCCAACTAAAGGAATATTTTTAAGCTATAAAGAAGGTGTATCATAATCATGTTGCTTATCTATATGGTGCAAAAGTATACCATGAAAACAATAAAATTGTTAAGTTATAGCCTTTGACAAAATCTCTCGAGGGACTATAAATTGTGTTAGTAACTCTAAAGGCAGAATCAAGAATTATTCTCTTCAAAATCCACAAAAATGCAAATAATAAGAAAATAGTTAAATGCACTTTATCATTCATAAATGTAATTATTTATCAAAATAATTGGTGGACAATAGCTTGGCATAAATTCTCTTAATAAAGTTACTTTAATAGAAACTTACTTTGATTACATTATGCTTTTAAGAAAATAAAAAATCAAATTTATTTTGGAAAAGAAACCACTTTTACTTTAGGGAAAAAGATTCATGGAACAAGACAGTGCGGCTCTTTATCTACTATACCTTAAAAAGCATTATGGCTATCCAAAACATATATAGATGCAAAAATTTGTGAGAATTGATTTTGTACCTCAATTAAATAGACAATGACTCGATGAGACCAAAAATTTGAGCCACTCAAAATTGAGATCGAACCAGGTAAATCTTTTGTTTTGCACTGTTTTGAATTTGCTATACATCGGGGTGATTTCAACGTAAAAACTCTGGTGATCAAATTAGAAAACATATTATATAATGAGATCAAAATAAATAATATCAATATTCGACTTATAGTTTAAAACTTAAAATGAGGCCTTTATCCCCAATATATAGATTTTAGAAGACTTGTTCCCCTAAAATCAGGATTTTTGTCAATCATACGTCAGGATTCACATAAATAAGGAGATTAAAATCAACTAGCACTTATAATAGTAGTTCTTCCAAAGGTTGAATCATCATCTCATACGGAGCTCTGCTCTTAGTCAAGCTATACGTAGTACCGATAAAGATCAACTTGGAATTGACCTCCCACCGACCTCTAAAGAAGGTCAACTCCTAACCGAGCTCACACCCATCTCTAGACAGGATTCTCTTAGAACCGAGCTACCTTCATAACATCGAAACCAAGCTAAAAGGATTGTTATGTCAATAACTTTATAAACTCATTGTTGAGAAATTAATTTCGTAAAGTTATATATCGTAGTTTTAACCAAATACTACAAATGTAGACGGATCGTTAGTTTTAAAAATTAACGTCAAATTCGTAATCTATGTTTCGAGTATATTATCGTGGTATATTTACTTTCACAAATCCATATTCGGGTGAGTGAAGAGAGTCAATGACCAAGGTTGACATTTAGAAGGTAAAGACAAATTTTTTAATTCCTTTGGTTTTAATTAGTTTGAGCATCTTCTGAAAGTTTCCAAATCTTTCTTATTGAGTAAAATAAGGAGATTGACTTGTATTAGAAATCTTAATTCCTACAATTTCCTACCTTATTTAAGGATCTCTCAAACCTATAAATATCAACTCCTACATATTGTAAAAACACATTACATACAAGTACATCAAAAACATGTTTCTAAGAGTGCTCACGCATACATTATATTCCTACCTGACTCACGAATCATATATCTTGCAGTTAGGATTTTATTCAGTTGTCCGGCCAATTCTCGCTCGATAGGTGACCGAATTGATGGCTCCTTCCGACATCATTATCGTTGTATATTGGGAGATTCGTTGCCATGAATCCATGAGCACGCGTACGGGTAATATGAATCTTAAGGAAATAGTTCGCTCGTTGCGACACTTTTTCGTTGCGTTATTTATTTACGTTTATATATACTCAATTGCATCTATGCAATTAAAAAAAAAAAAGAATGATAAAAAGGTGCATCTATGCCTCAAAATTAATGCACCAAGCCCTTAATGTATATTTTTTTGCTCTCGTCAAACTAAGCCCTCTGTTTCCTACGGGAATAAATTAGCCCTTCAAACTATTTTAAAGCAAACAAGCTACTCTTTCATTAATATTTAGAATTAAAATTATTATTTTAACTAATATGTACAATAGTATCTGTGTACGTATTTCAGTCCCTCTATCAAATATGCACAAACCGAATACTTATAATTTTATAATATCTGAATTAAACTAACTTAAATAGTTTTTTTTCCCGGATTAATAGAGTAATACTCAATAACTTTGTAATTACAATAGAGTAAAATATGAGTTTGTAATTATAATTTTATGCTATATAGATTTTTAAAAATTTATGAGATAATTATAATGTTAAAATAAATATTTCACTCGATTTCTTATGAAAATTATTATCGTTGTATATTTTTATTATCGAGTTTTATTAAAGAATAATGTAAAATTTCAAATGGACACAAATATAATACATCGACAAAGACCGTATTTTTACATACACTATTCCAAAAAATGTTCCAACAGTTTTTTGTTTTCTTTAAAAAGAGTGCTTATTAAACACTATTTGATTGTTTAGCGTTACAATAAAATAATGCTCCATTCGTTCCATTTTATGCTGACAATTTCATGAAAATTAAGAAAGATGATTGGTGTTATAATTATAAATATCGGATGACTATAATATTTTTTTGTTGAAAATAATTAAAAGTATATGAAATGATAAAAGTAGGAGTAAATATATTAAAGTAATTTTTAATTCTTATTAGTAAAGTAAAAAATAATAATAATTATTTTTGAAAATGTAAATATAACATCTAGAATGAGATAAAAAAATTCCAAATTACGAGAGACAGACAGGAAGACACGTTAGGAGACATTATTGAGTATGTTTTTTAATATGTCAACTAGTAGATTTGAAAAGGTTTAACGGCTAATTGTTTTCATTTGACAAAGATAAATATTTTAGATAGACAAAAAGATACATTTATCACTTGATTGATCTTGATACAATAGTTGGGACAAGCAATGCACATTTTCCCAAGAACAAGCGAAAAGGAAAGCCGAGGCTCATATGGCTTTAAGCCGGTGACAATCGGGTGGTTTAAACAATATCCAACGCCACAGATCATTTGACCATTGTTAGTGGCGGTTTACGGAACCATCTCCATGTGCGTAATGTTCCTCTTTGGCTCTTTGGTGGCCACAATTTACCATTTACCCCACGCACTTGTCCTTTTGGGACCCACTTTCCCCAACAATTTTTCTTTTCCCTTTTTGTCCCCTTTGAATCAATCTCAGTATAATCTTTTTTTTTTAGTCTTAATAGATGAAGTATTTGTGCTTCATCCATATGCAAAATGTAATATATTTGGTGTAGCATTAGCATAACCAATTATTTTGAGTAAATCGTACATAACATGCTACAAATAAAAAATCACAAATTATGACAATAAAAGGCCAAAAAAAAAAAGTCAGTCTTGATCAACAAAATATTTAAACCATCAGAACAAAAAATAATTTCAATGCATAACAACAAAAAATAAATATCAACGTTCTTGAGAATAACTATGCATAAAGGAGGGAATATAAAATCATATTCAAAGTTATAAATATATATCCAATACTAAGAGATATTTTTGTTTATAAGTTAGATCATATTACTAAACTGGTCTCAAACAAGATCATCCAAATCATGGAATTGGATTTAAAAAAGGAAAAAGTAAAAAATAATACAAATGTCAACTATGGAGATAAAAACTAATTCATGCCAATATTTCTTGGAATTAATTGTTTGGATTCCATTGGATCAGATATAGGTGTTAAGAAGGGAACATTTCTACTCATCTTTAAAGCATTCTTAGGTGCTAGTTGACTCTTTATTATACTTTTTTTTTATATAGTTGCGAGTTGAGTATTTTCTTACTTTATATTTATTATATGATGAATTAAGATAAGAATATATTTAATTATTATGAATTTTGTCAATGTGTGAATCATACATACGTACTAAATCCATGTAATGCGAGTTTAAGTAAATATACGGATGTAATTTTCTTATGAGATAAACTCACTGCAACTAATGGAAAAAAACACACATAATACACAAAAACGTTAAGTCCTACTATAAATAATATAATCGAGGTATCATCAGTACATGTACTTCACATACTAGATAAACGCCACATAAATTACATCCAGCAATAATGCTATTTTCACGAGATAGGGCCTATATTTTTAGTAAACTGTTCATAATAATTGCTATTTATAAGTTTGATAGAAATATTTCCAAAAAATAAAATATTGTACATACACACATAACTGAACCTACATCTAGAGCAAGATTAGTTTCTTGCTAGTTATGTACCTAATATAGTTCCGTAGCAGTAACATTTCAAAGATCCACTTGCATACTGCGAATCACATCCCAAAACTAAATTTAAATCATCTAGATTCACAATGAATTTTGATCGATTTCGTTTATCATTGTTCATTTCTTTACATTCATTAATCATTATAATTATACTATAACTAGTCTCTCAAATTAATAACGCACTCCCAAAATTTACTTTTACAAAATATGGGAGCTGTTTCCATTTTTTTTTCTTTTTTAAATTACTGTGATAAATGAAATATTCAAATAATTAACGAGACATATTTATTATCAGAACATAAAATCTATTTAATTTTTCATTTTACAGAGTTGAAAATTATTGTTATGTTACAGTACCATTCGAAGAGGTATTCATATGAACACACACACACACATATATATATATATAAAAAGAAACTTCCAGGTCTATTAGTCACTTTTCGACCAACACTCTCATGTTTTTTTTTGGTCAATTCACATATATCATATGAAAATTCAACTTTTTAATTTTCAAACTCGCATTCGTAATAATTCCAATGACCTATATTATTATTATTATTATTATTATTATTATTATTATTGCCACCTCATTTTATAATGGTTTTTGGAAATTGACAGGTCAGCAGTTGTCCCCACGGGTACGGACATCTCCGCCACTTACCCCAAAAAAAAGCCATATAAATCCACCTAAACCCCTCGCACGCCCCAAACCCTCACTTTCACCACCACCTTTTTTTCCCTTCTCGATTTTTTTTCCTTTCGCTAAAAAAGTATAAGAAAAAAATACATATACCGACTTACACAGCCCGACACATAACGAACCATATGTGACACTGAAGAAAAAAAATAAATCATTTCAGAGCATTCAGAAAAAAAGCTAAAAGAGACCTTTCATTTATTCACCTGAACCAGATTGTTCGGAATGGCGCCGCCGGCGGCGGGATTGGTAGCGCACGGCGATCGGATTCCTCTGAAGCCAATGGTGGTTCCGGCGGCGACGCAGCAGCCTCAGCTGCCGATGGCGTCCGAGTCGTACGCCAAGGACGCGATCATCGCGTGGTTCCGCGGCGAGTTCGCGGCGGCGAACGCCATCATCGATGCGCTCTGCGGCCACCTGACGCAGCTGGAGGACGGCGCGGCGGCGTACGAGTCGGCGTTCGCGGCGATCCACCGGCGGCGATTGAATTGGATCCCGATCCTCCAGATGCAGAAGTACTACTCGATCGCTGACGTGGCGACGGAGCTGAAGAAAGTCGCCGAGGAGAAGAAGCGCGCTGAGAGTGAGGTGGAGGCGAAGACGATTGAGGCGGTGGCTAGCGGTGGATGTGCGGCGGCAATTGATGAGAAGGAGAAACAGAACGAGACGAATCTGGAATGTTCGGTGGAGAGTAATGAAAGCGGCGGAGGAGAGGTGGTTGATGAGGATTTCACGTCTGAAATTACGGACACAGGTATAATAATTTGTTCCAATTCTCGATCTTCTGCATTAAATCCCTAATTCTAATTCTAATTCTGTTTTTTTTTTTTTAAATCGGCGTTTTACTGAATCATGAGATCAAAACTGTTTTCTGTGATATAAACATCAACAGCCGTTTGCCTTTTCGTGTTTTGCAGTGAAAAAACAATCAATTGTGCGAGTGGAACTTTTATCTGTAATTATTATTTTGGAAATTAAATTAGAGATTTGAATGTTTTAATGCCGCGATAGTTGAATTTCCACATTTTACCACTTAATTTCGCTTCCAAACTTTCAATCTGTCATTAATACCCTGTTTAATTGAAAAGCTAATTAAGGTCTAAACTTTTTTTCTGTCCTATGTGAAGTTTTGTAATTTATGTTGAAATCAGATCCTCTAAATATACAGAAATATTTTTTAAATACTTATTTTATTGGTTAAAGCGGTTGGTATTTTCCCGAGGATTTGATGAACAGTTAGAAAATCGAGAAGGAAAAAGCGGACTGTGAATGAACAGAGTTAGTTTTTGAAACAGCAAAACCCGAGCATTATTAAGGGGGAGGTCCACCTGGAGATGCGTGAGGTGCCATTAAAATCGTTAACAATTAATTTGTTTTTGACTTTACTTGATTGATGGGCGGCGTGTGGTCTCAGCCGTCGATCTTTGACGGACGGTGTCTACTTGCCCTTTTCTCCATCTCATTGGCCCCACATTTCTTTAGCTTCTCTATTATGACCTGCCTAAGGGATATTCGGATCCCTATGTTGGTTCTCTTCTCTGTTTATTTATTTGTTTTTGTTTGGTCAATAAATAAAAAATATAACGAAAATTTGAAGTCTTGTTTTTATTTGAATAAACTAATAAAGATTAAATAAAAATAAAAATTATGCCCACTCCCTCCGTGCTCTATGAAAAGGTACTTGGCTGTGCTTTTCTGTTTGTCTGATTTTGTTAGTGGAACTTGGCACAACAAATTGGTGCCAATGTTAGTGGAACTTTGGTACAGCAGAATTGGTGCCACAGTATCTTTTTAATTGTTAGTGAAAAAGCTGAGAGCATTTTTCTCCACCGCTGGTGAAAGGGAAATAGTGATATATTATTTTAATTCAACTCTTTATTGTTGGACTGCAAATTGCAAAATTTGCTTTATTACCCATTTTTGGTTTAGCAACAATTGTTTAAATTATGACTGACTATGCTATTTAGGGATGAAAATGACTGCTGTGTCAAGTACACAGTCCGAGGTTTCAGTATTTGCAATTTCATTGTTAGTCCCAAGAAAAATAAATGGTCCTTTAATAAACACTGAACACCACTGACAATCAATCTTGGCTCAGAAAAATGAAAGAGAGAAAGAAAAGAAAATAATACACTACTGCCAATCAATATCTTGAGTTACATTCATTGCACTGTTTCCTATGAATTAATTCAAGTTGCTGCGAACAACTATCTCGAGTTAATTTCGAAACATATAGCACTTAGCAGGCAATTGTACAGATATGTCCTAAAGTTATATGCTATTAATATGGACTATTCAATAAATGATTTTTTTCCTATGCCTGCTGATTTCTCCAATTTTTTCTTTTTTTCGAGATCTTTATCGAATTTCTGTTTTATCATATTGTTTCTCATTGGATTATAGGTGTTGTCTGTTTTATTTTTAGTTACCTGTTTCAGATGGCCTAAGGGATTCATAGATTATACAGATTATAATGAGCATCACTATTATGTTATCTACAAATCTTCTATATATTATTACGTTGACAATGCGATGATTAGTCCTATTTTCTTATTTGTAATGCAGGATCTCAAGAAGTGCAGCACTTTCCGGAACACGTAGACATATGTTCTAACCATGATCAATGTGAGGCACGCCGGGCCCAGATCAAGATGACAAAAGGGTTTGTGGCCAAGGAGCACGTAAAAGGGCACATGGCAAGTCCTTGTTTTAATTACTGTTTTAATCTGTAATATATGTTTAAAAAGTATGATTGTTGATGGTATATTTTTTGGCTGGCAGGTGAATGTCGTTAGAGGTCTCAAATTATACGATGACATATTCACTGATGTCGAGCTGTCAAAACTGAACGACTTTGTGAACGAACTCCGAGTTGCTGGTCAGAATGGTGAACTCTCAGGTGCCACCTGTGATTCGTGATGCTTTTATAGTTTAAAAAGAAAAAAAAAATAGTTGTGTTTCCTTTTGGGCCAGAAGTATGAGATTGTAAAGGACATCATCTTCTATAGGTTTGCTTGAGCAGGTTTGAGCATTCATTTTACTCTTAAGATTAAATGTTACCTTACATGAATTGCACAGGCCAATGAACAGACTACAAAATATTGGGTCTATCTAGCTGAGATTTAAGTTACACGCAATCCTTGTATATCTGTCTATTCTGTGTTCCGTAGGTCTAAATTTATCACTGCCGATGGGTTTCAGGGGAGACCTTCATTTTGTATAATCAGCAGACGAAAGGAAACAAGAGAGAGCTGATTCAGCTCGGGGTTCCCATTTTTGGGAAGATTAAAGAAGATGAAACAAATAAACTCCAAAAAAGTATGGCAAAGTTATTATTATTATTATTATTATTATTTTTTTTTTTTGACGAACATCTAAAAACTTGTTACTGTGTGTATACAGGCTATATTGAGCCAATCCCAGCTCTACTCCAAGGTGTAATCGACCACTTGACTCAATGGCGTTTACTTCCTGAAAATAGGAGACCAAACAGCTGCATCATTAACTTCTTTGACGAGGTATACATTTCCGTGCTCGACCTTTTTATTTATTTATTTAATTTGGTAAAAGAATATGAACCATTATTAATTTTTTTTGACAACTGAACCAAATTATTTTCTGATAAATGTAGGGGGAATATTCTCAGCCCTTCCTGAAACCACCTCACTTAGAGCAGCCTCTCTCTACTCTCCTCCTCTCTGAGTCAACAATGGCTTTTGGCCGTACGCTCGTCACTGACGGTGAAGGCAATTATAGAGGACCTCTCATACTTTCTCTCAACAAAGGGTAATTAATTTACAATAATATCTACTTAATATCAAGATTAACCATAAAAATTTCATTCTAAAAAAAAAAACCAAAATTATTGTCAGATCTCTTTTGGTCATGAGGGGAAATAGCTCGGAAACAGCAAGGCACGTCATGTGCTCGTCACTACACAAGAGAGTAAGTGTTACTTTCTTCAGAGTCCAATCAGAAATAGAAAACAATCATCATTCGGAAACAACAAACGCTATGTCTAAGGCAATGACACTCTGGCAACCTGGTGTACCTACACCATACGCTGCCGCGCCGAATAACTACGGGACGATGAACATGATGATGCCCAAGTGGGGTCTACTGAGGGCACCTGTCGTGATGCTAGCGCCGGTTCGTCCGTTGGTCATGACCCCACCTAGAAGGGTTCCTCGTGGTGGGACCGGGGTTTTCTTGCCATGGACTGTCGGATCGAGGAAACACGCGAAGCATCTGCCGCCGCGGGCCCAGAGAGGGCGTTTTCTCGCGCTGCCTTCGCCGGTTGATACACGTAAATCTGAGACAGTGTCTGATTCGGGGGTCAATAGTTCTTGAATTTCGTCAAGCCTATCGTGTTGCGGAGAAGCGTGTGTTCTAGTGTAATCTGTGGCTGAGAACGAGTTTGTGATTCGTGTTTCTTAAAGTTAGCTTATTAGGTGGTAATGTTGGTTTATACTTTTTTTTACTCATGTTTGTTTAGTGTAGGCTCCAGAAACTGTTGAGCTTTTATGTCGAGGGGTTTATGGGTTTGGTCCTAATAGTAAGTTACGAAATTGTATTGAGTTTCTTTTCCTTTCTCCTTAATTTCATTTTTTTTTTTTTTTGGGTGGGGATAATCTATTGAAGTTGCATAGAAAGATTCAACATCTATTAAGGTTAAATTGGAAAACGAAATCAAGAAAAGTTACTCTTACCAGTTACGCTAAAAAGGACTGATTCAACATCTACTAAGGTTAAATTGGAAAACGTAATCAAGAAAAGTTACTCTTACCAGTTACGCTAAAAAGGATTGATCACGAGAAAAAGTGCATGAGAAATTTAAAGGTTACTACACATGTCACATAAAATTTGGAAATTAGCAATTAGAAACAGAAACTAAGAAAAGACTATTATGTATATAATTCATCTTCAACAACAGAGAACAGTTTCACCATTTATTTACCGTACAATAACAAATTCGGTATCAAGCAATGATTGAGGAAAGCAACTCCTCCATTTAATCAAAAATATCAAAAGGAAAACAAAGAAACAATAAACAGGCTGATAAATTTATGTTCTTCATATTTACTTGGTTGAAAAGCCCTTCAATGGATCACTGATTCTTCGGTGAGTTCAACATGCATCAAGCCGATCCCCACATCAGCAACTTAATAATTAATTCGACACGTTTCATATAACATCAAGCTTTCTTCACCGGCTCATCCTCATCATCCTCAATATCCCAACTCAAATCATCATCATCATCATCATTTTCTACAGAACTCAACCGCTTCTTCAGTTCAGTTCTATTAGGGCTCCCACTTTGACCGCTAGACTCGACTTTTTTCTCATCACCACTTCCAATGTCCTCAATTTCATCCCACTCCAAATCTTCATCCTTCGCCTTTGGCTGATCACTCACTTTCTCCTCCGCACTCACTTTCTCATCACTCTTCTCGTTTTCAGATTTCACTTTCTCATCCGTTTTCACTTCTGCAACTACTTCAGACTTCACTTCTTTATCGGCCAGAGACGAATCGACAATAATACCCTTTGACTCCACAAGATTGCTCTTTTCACTATCACCCACACTCACATCGCGCGATTCAACATTCAAATCCTCTTGTTTCTCAACAGACTTCAAATTTTTATCAATGGCAACATTTTCATTATCTCCGTCTTTCAAATTCGCACTATTCTCACCATTATCATCATCGTCGTCATCATCAACATCCCATGATAACTCCTCCTCATCATCGACCGAAATAGCCCTCTTCACAAGATTCGCCCTCACGCTCTCCTGCTGCTTAAGCTTCTCAACTCGATAAAAATACCGAGACCAAAATGCCTCGGGATCAACAGCATTCGGAACGAGCCTTTTGTAAGCACTCTCCAAATTCCCATTTTCCCCAATCAAAATGTCAATTTCATCCCTTTTCTTCTCCAGCTCAAACCCTAATTTCCACTTCTTGTACTCTTCCGAATCCTCTGGATCTTCACAGAAAGTAGCCGAATCGCTCTGAATCGCGCCCAATTGCGAATCGAACCAACTGTACCGGGACGAGTTGAAGCTCCGATTCGTTCCCGGAGTTTCGGATTCTCCGTCAGACGCCGAAAACAGGGACTCCTTCGAAATGATCTCGGCCGTTGATTTCAGCACTCCGTCCAGCGCGCCCTGAGCCGCCGATGCGCTGGCTTCGATCGAAGCCGGGAGATCCTTCACGGCTCGGCTCGCGGTTTCGCGCAATATCTCGGTCTCCTTCTTGAGGCCCGACCCGAATTCCTGGAGATCTTTACGGTATGTCTCGATCACCGAATCGATCGCTAAGTTTTTTATCAAACCCCCAAAACTCCACCTATCAGCCGCGTCGCCCGAATCGCTATCGTCATGAGGCGATTTGCGTGGGGAATTCGGATCCGATTTGTGAAGGTTCTCGGGTTTGAGAGGATCTGGATCTTCGGATAGAATGGATTTGAAGAAATTCATGATGTGAGTAACCAAGTTTTTTCTTTGGGCTAGGGTTTCGTGATCAATGATTTTGTAGATTGATTTACCTTCTACTAGAAAATTAGAAATGGTTGTTAGTAGTTGCCTGACAGAGTGACAGGGATGAGTTTGGGTGCGCAAATTTCTTTAGTTTCCACTTTGGAATTGGGCCTCAACCCGTAAATTTGTTGGGCTTTACTCGTTAATCAACCCCGCGTGTTTATTTTCTAAGCCGGCTAGGAAGTTACAAAAAACTTCACTTTTTAATTAAATGACATATCTATACGTCATTCTTGTTTACATTCATTCAACTGACTTGAATTATCTTTCTTTTTCAATTTCTTATACCTTTCTCTCTTAAAGCAGAAGTAAAAAGTCTCGAGAGTGAGGCGATTTCTCGCTAAACTGTGCACAACGCCGCCCACTCACCAAATCAGCATTTGAATCTAATCAAATTAGTATTTGTGATATTATATATTGGAAACCAAGTAGCTAAGGTATAGAAATAATTAAGAAATCGACCTGAAAAATGCATGAAATATATCACTTATCCCAATAGTGTTCACTCTTCCCAACTTGTGTATAGAAATAACTAGGAAAACGATTGAAAACACGCACAAAACATATTACTTGTCCCAATACGGTTCACTTTTCCCAATTATTAGTTATAAAAACTAATGAGAAACAAACTGAAAACCATATAGAAATAAATAAATTTAAAAGGTTTCGTTTCACAATTATCATTTATCAACGTGTATAAATAAGTTGGAAACAATATAGAAACAATAAAGTTCATTTTCTTAGAAATTAATGTATATAAACAAGTTAGAAATAATATAGAAACATAGTATATTTTTGGAAAAACTTATACATAGTTGAAAAAAATATAGGTATATTTAAGATAAGAAGGAAAAAAATATTTTTTTTCCCCAAAAAAAATTAGTATTTTTGTACTTATCCCTATATTATTTGTGAGTGAGCCCACAATTGCAAAAGTTTTGTGTTTTTATGTGCTTTGCGTTCATTAATTGACATTTATTATTCAAAAGAATATAAGATTTTGAGAGTAAAGAATATTAGTTAACACAACAAACCAAGTGAAGGCAAGCCAAACCTTAGTAAAAAAGATCTTGGCTATTTAAGTTGATACATTTTGTTTCTGGAAAATTCTTGCAATTATTTGTAGGCCTTTTTCTGATTCCAAGAATCATATGCATAATTAGCCAAAGAAGTGAGCATAAATGGCCGAAAGGGAAAGATGCTGGGCTAGTGTATAGCTCCTGTTTGGGCATGGGCATGAAACATGCCTCCTTCAAGAAATGTAATAATCTCTTTTTCACAATCATCTTTCTTGTGATATAAGGGATTTGGATATAGATTCTTTATTTATAATGTCTTTTGCTTTTGACTAACAAATGATCATTAAACAAACGTGGATAATTATGGTTTGTTTAAATATACTATAAATCACTTAACATGTTTACAAATATTTTAATTTCTGGTAACATTTCACTTCATCTAACACCAAAAGCTTAGCTGGGCCCCATTCAAGAATGGAATCATATTGATAACGACATTTTGTTGTCGATAAACCGATCTGACATTTAGCTTTCTCCTGAAATACTTATCACACCCAAAACAATTATCTTTTCCTATTTTTTTGTCACAAAAAATTTCAGAAAAATGAACAAAAATTCGCAATCTCGTAGCATTTGTCAAAGGCTCATCAACTTCATCGTAAGTGTTACGAATCATGCCCCGGTGGCCATTCAAGAAGGCTCGTCAAGAAACAAAAAGGGTCCGACCGGGCCGATCAGTAGGCCCAAAGGTGATGTGGGCTCCGAGATTGTCGTGGAGTTTAGGCACACGAATGGATCGGAAAGGTGGATTGATATTTCCAATAAGAAAGATGGCCTAATTTCGAGCAACCGAAATAAAACAAAAAATATCGATCATTTTGCGAATAACGAAAATGATCACAAGAGTAATCGGGCTCGTGAAGATATTAAACCTAGGCCACTTTTGAGTGTGGCGTCTAATATAAACGAGAAGTCGGATGAATATATCAGGAGCAGGAAGAAAGCTATGAGCAGGAATTATAGCTTTGAATGAAAAGTCGTGAGCTCGTTTGTTCTTATGTCGTTGTTCTTGTTGTTGTTGTCGTCGTTCGAAGTCTAAGTTGCTTGTTTTGATCTTAAAAAGAATTGTATGAATTTCTCTATGATTTCAAGATATATCCAGAATAAAGATGATGTGTACGTGGTTATGTTGAATTTATGTTTGTCGTGGTCCTTTGTCTAGAAACCAGAAGTTAGAATTGCTGTAATTTTGATTTTTTTTAATTGTTTTTTTAATTATGAAATTGAAGGCCTTTTCCTTTTTTTAAAATTGAAACACTTTACTTTTATTTGTTATCTTAAATTTGTAGTGCTTGCGGAGATAAAATTAATCCTAGACTCCATTTCAATTTAAAAAGTATTAGTTTTGTCTCTTCAATAATTATATTTGTTTGAAATAATAATGACAATAGTATTCAAAATTTTCACAGCAACAGGCATCAAATCAATAAAAGTTAAGTCAGACAAGTAGATTTTTGAAGTGTGATTTATGAGTAAAATGATTATTAAAAACTATATTTTCTAAATACAGTAGTATTAATTAGGATTGCAAATGAGTCTAACCGAGTTAGGCTTTTGAGTGTCAAGGCTCGGCTCGTGTAAAATAATTAACGAGCTCGAGCCGAGGATCGAGTTTGAAAAGTAGAGGCTCGAGCTCGGCTCATTTAGCTTAACAAACTTTAACTCAAACTCGTTGAGTTTTGACGAGTTTCGAAGAATCTGAGCTTATACTTATTTCTTAGGGAGTTAGTGTCAATTAATATTTACATTTTTGTCGATTTATATAATATGTAATATAATATAAATATTCCAAAAAAAGATCATAATATACATTAATATGTATTATTAATTGGTATGACAGTGTAACATATATTGTATATACTACGAACTATGTATTATTAACGAGTTGGCTCGCAATCTCAAATATGGCTCCGACCTGGCTTGTTTACATTAACAATCTCAATTTTGAGCATGAGCTCGTGAGTAGCTTGACACATTTGCAGCCCAATTACTAATGTCGTTTCAAGAAAAATATAGGCTCGCATTAATGTCGTTTAAAGAAAAATATAGGCTCTTTGGTGATTACTGCCGATAGATTATTGCATTAGTTATTAGAGCATGTCCAGCAGTGCAGCAGAATAGCGTATGGCGGTATTTTATAGCAGAATTGCACTCCAACAGTGCGCCAATTCATGCTATTATAGGGTTAATACACAGTGCAACGCCAATTTTAGCGCTGCACTATTCTGCGCTATTCTTATTTTTTATTTTTTATTTTTTTACTTTAACATAATATATATACTCATATCTTTTTTATGTTATATATATATATATATATATATATATATATTATGTTTTTTATGTAATATATATATTATTTTTAATTTAATGTTTTTTTTTTACTTTAACATAATATATATACTTATATCTTTTTTATGTAATATATATATATTTTTATGTTATTTTTTTATGTAATATATATTATTTTTAATTTTATGTATTTTTTACATATTATTTTTAATTTAATGTATTTTTTTTTACTTTAATATAATATATATATATATATCTTTTTTATTATTTTTAATTTAGTGTAATATATATTTAATGTAATATATATATATTATATTTTTTATGTAATCTATATATTATTTTTAATTTAATGTAATATAATAATAATAATAATAATAATAATAATAATAATAATAAATGTAAAAATATTAAAAAGACAACACATAAAATTACAATCTAAAATGTAGAAACATAGAATTACCAATACATYTTAAAATTACATAAGACAACTGAATACAAAATTATTAAAAATACAAATAAAACACACACATTTATAACATAGAATTACCAAATTAAAATTACATACGACAACTAAATAGAAAAATATTAAAAATACAAATAAAACACACATAATATTTTCTTAATAATCTGGAAGACCAGCTCCATCCCCTCCAACATCRGGAAAAAATTGACCAAACATATTATATGTGCTAGAGCCTTGTTGGTCTGGTTGTTGTGCTTGTCTTRGCTTCTGCATAATTTGATGTTGCTCCGATCGGAAGAATTCGCGTCGTACTGGATCAGAAATGGTGTCCAAATTCATCATTAAAATGTTATCTTCTCTCATCAATTCATTTATTTTAGATTTACGATTTCTTGCTTCAATTTTTTTCATTTGAACTTCAATATCACGATCTCTTTTTGCGGCTGAACTTAATAATATTTCTCGAAATTTCTCGTTTTCTTCCTTAAGCGTTTTTGCAAAAATAGATACATCCTCATTCTGTTTCCTTTTCAATTTGGATTTTTTGACCCCTTCGGGTCGTTGCGAAGAAGAACCTCCACTATTAATATTTTCATTTTCATCACTTAAGTTGATAGAAAATGAAGATAACGAAGGATTTGAAGGATTAGGTGACTCCGACACATTTTCTTCTTCTGCAAATGAATTAATTCCACCAATTGTTTCACTTTGCACATATTTTTTCATAAGAAACCATACGTGGTCAAATTTAAATCCGCTAGCATAATCTCTTTGTTGCATCAACAACTCATTTGCACGCTCAAACTGCATTAATATTGCAAAGATGCTAGAAATTAGAGAAATCTTACTGGACAAAGAAATAGAAATAAAGCATATTTAAATAACTACTTACGAGTATTTGTTCATTTGCACCACTTGGATTCAGATATTCAATTTGTTGAAGACAACCATTGAATTTTCTTGAATCTTTGAGAATGGCTTGCATACGACATTGCAGTGATCTTTGGGTACGGTTACCCATATTAGGATTTGGTTTTTCAGAATTATATTTCTCTGCAATACGCTTCCAAATTTGATCTTTTGATTGGTTTATTCCCACAATTGGATCTTGTGAAACATCAAGATACACGGTATAAAGATGTCGATTTTCTGCAACAGTATAATTTTTAGAACGTGACTTTGACATTATTGAGATGAGTAGAGGGTGCTAAACAAATGGAATGAATAATAATTGTGATTTTTCTGATTTATGTGTCAAACAATATATGTTACATGGTCTATTTATAGAAAACTTGAAGATACACATGTAGGACTATGATTGAAATGAAGAATACTATGATCAACGGCCATAATAGAAAGCACAAGGATTGTGCTTTTTGAATAGTGTTTAACTTTTGGAGATAACCATTGAACGGATAGGATGCAAATGAATTTTATGATCAACGGCCATAATTGAAAGCACAAGGATTGTGCTTTCTTGCTTTCTTGAATAGTGTTCAGCTTTTGGAGATAAGCATTGAACGGACAGGATGCAAATGAATTTTATGATCAACGGCCATAATTGAAAGCACAAGGATTGTGCTTTGTTGCTTTCTTGAATAGTGTTCAGCTTTTGGTGATAAGCATTGAACGGACAGGATGCAAATGAATTTTATGATCAACGACCATAATTGAAAGCACAAGGATTGTGCTTTCTTGCTTTCTTGAATAGTGTTCAACTTTTGGAGATAAGCATTGAACGGACAGGATGCAAATGAATTTTATGATCAACGGCCATAATTGAAAGCACAAGGATTGTGCTTTCTTGAATAGTGTTCAGCTTTTGGATATGAGCATTGAACGGATAAGATGCATATGAATTTTATGATCAACGGCCATAATTGAAAGCACAAGGATTGTGCTTTCTTGAATAGTGTTCAACTTTTAGAGATAAGCATTGAACGGATAAGATGCATATGAATTTTATGATCAACGACCATAATTGAAAGCACAAGGATTGTGCTTTTATGAATAATGTTCATTGATCATGGACAATTATATAATGTACATTTGATGTATTCATTTTATCCTCACTACAAAAATTTGTCCCTCACCTTACTTGTTTCAAGCAAGAAAAATGAATTTCAATTATAATAACCTTCCTACTATATCTTCATCTTCTTCTTCGAGCTCATCTGATGATGAGTTTCAACAGTTGATCGATAATTACAATACAGAACAACAACTAGTTGTTCAACAAATATACAATAACAATCTTATGGTATCTGAATTTCTTATTAGGCAACAAAACGCTGAACCTATTCATGGCAGCTCTGTTCAGGGTCGAAGAACAATTTTTCGACCTCGAGAAGCAGCTGCTGAAAACCTCTTCAACGATTACTTTTCAGCAAATCCCACGTACAATGAAGAGCAGTTTCGTCGACGCTATCGGATGTGTCGAAGTTTATTCCTGCGTATCGTCAATGCTGTAAAAAATCATGATCGTTACTTTGTACAACGGAGGAATGCAGCCGGGACATTAGGTTTATCTACTCTCCAAAAGGTAACAGCTGCATTTTGCGTACTAGCATATGGAGTTCCAGCAGATGCAATTGATGAGTACATAAAAATTGGAGAGTCTACTGCAATTGAATGTGTCAAAAGATTTTGTCGTGCTGTTAGAGAGATTTTTGCTGAACAATATCTACGATCACCCACTGCTAATGACGTGGCTAGATTACTTTATATTGGTAAGCAACGTGGGTTTCCAGGCATGTTAGGTAGTTTGGATTGTATGCACTGGAAGTGGAAAAACTGTCCCACAGCATGGGCAGGACAATTGATCTATGGATATGGCATGCATATTTTGGAATGCCAGGATCCAACAATGATATTAATGTGTTGGAGACGTCTCATCTTTTCTCAAACCTTGCTAGAGGCATTGCTCCTCCGGTAAATTATGTCATACGTGGTAAGGAATTCAATATGGGCTACTATTTAGCTGATAATATATACATAAAATGGGCAACCACTACAAAAAAAATCAAAATTTTCGAGGGATTTTTCCCTCGTAATTAAGCAAAAATCCCTCGGTTTTGGTTAAACCGAGGGAAATTTCGAGGGAAAAATCCCCTCGAAAAAACCTTCCTCGGAAATCGGTTTCGAGGGAAATAAATCCCTCGGAATTACAAAACCGAGGGAATTCCGAGGGATTGTTTCCCTCGAAACCATTACCGGACAATCCCTCGGAAATCCGAGGGAACATTTCCCTCGGGTTTTTTTCAATTTCCGAGGGAATATATTCCCTCGGAAATTGAAAAAATCCGAGAAAAAATATTTCCCTCGGATTTCCGAGGGAGTCCCATTCCCTCGGTATTTTTAATTTTTTAATTTTTTTATTAATTTTTTATTTTTTATTTTAATTTTAATTCTTGTTTAATTATTAAAATTCACAAAAAATTGAAAAAAGCAATTAAAGAAAAGTCAAAGAAATAAATCAATTATAATAAAAAAAAATATTTAAAAATTTATGAATTACATGCATTCGATCGAAACAGTAACAAAGTTTATTACATAAATAAAAGTGTTTTATGGATAGGGAGGGGGAAACTGCTGCTGCTGCTGATAGGGAGCGGGGAACTGCTGCTGGAAACGAGCGTACATCTCAGCCATCTGGGCGTTCGTCCGCGTCTGAAACTCCTCCTGCTGCCGGCACTCCTCCGCACGCTGTCGCCTTTCCTCGGCTGCCTGCTGCTGCAACACCTCAAGCTGCGCCCTCTGAGCCTCGACCTGCGCCTCGAGCTCTCTGATCTGTC
>BMAC01000504.1:899076-925811 GCA_014905375.1 Phtheirospermum japonicum
TATTTTAAGATCGAATTTGGGGTCAAAACAACTCCACGTGCCTAAGATGATAGGATCGGTTTCGTTTTTACGATTTTTTATTTTTTTCTATTTATTTGGATTTTTTTTTTTTGACATTTTCTGAGGGAATTCAAAATCCCTTCGGAATTCCGAGGGATTTTGAAAAAATCCCTAGGAATTCCGAGGGATTTTGAATTCCCTCGGAAATGTCAAAAAATAAAAAAAAATCAAATAAATAGAAAAAAATAGAAAAAACTAGAAAAAAAAAATAGGGTTTATTTCCGGGTCGCCGAGGCGCACCCCTCCCCGCCCCGGTCGTAATTTCTTCGAGTTTTGTTTCTATTTTTTACTATTTTTTCGGTTTTTTCCATTATTCATATAAAATCGAAAAAAAATAGAAAACGCGCACTAAACGATCGACGTCTGACCCCCGTGGTTCCACAACGACGAGACGCACACCTCCTCCAAATATCAAAAACCCCACTACGTCGTTTCACGTTTCCAACCGAAGGAGTTCATCGATCAATCGTATCTTGTTGTTGGTCGAACCCCACGACACGTGAGGGCACGCACATGCTCGTTGGTATTTTAAGATCGAATTTGGGGTCAAAACAACCCCACGTGCTTAAGATGATAGGATCGGTTTCGTTTTTACGATTTTTCTATTTTTTTCTATTTATTTTTTGACATTTCCGAGGGAATTTAACAAAATCCCTCGGAACTCCGAGGGATTTTTTCAAAAAATTCCCTCGTAAATGTCAAAAAAAAAAAATTCAAATAAATAGAAAAAAATAGGGGTTTATTTCCGGGTCGCCGAGGCGCACCCCTCCCCGCCCCGGTCGTAATTTCTCGAGTTTTGTTTCTATTTTTTTACTATTTTTTTCGGATTTTTTCGGTTTTTCCCATTATTCATATAAAATCGAAAAAAAATAGAAAACGCGCACTAAACGATCGACGTCCGACCCCGTGGTTCCACAACGACGAGACGCACACCTCCTCCAATATCAAAAATCACCCCACGTGCCTAAGATGATAGGATCGGTTTCATTTTTACGAGGTGGGGTCCAAACTTGTACGGACGGTGAGGAGAAGCATATAAAATTACCATGCCTATTTGTTAAATAACAAAATAGAAAAAAATCCTAGGCCCTATTTCTCTCTTTTTTTATTTATTTTTTTTAATTTTCTTTTCCCTATTTTTTGTAAGCCTAGGCCCTAGCTTAGCCACAATAATAATCATGGCAAAATGGAGCACCGATTACGATGAATTAAGTTCTCCATGCCAAATGATAGTATTTCTCGCTCCGTATTCTAATACCACTTGATCATGTGCCACTATATTACTATCGAATATAGTTTAATAAAAAATGGAATAGCTAGTTTTAAAGAACATAATTCTCCATTTCTTATTATGGCCTAAGATGATAGGATCGGTTTCATTTTTACGATTTTTTCTATTTTTTTCTATTTATTTGGATTTTTTTTATTTTTTGACATTTCCGAGGGATTTAAAATCCCTCGAAAATGTCAAAAAATAAAAAAAATCCAAATAAATAGAAAAAATAGAAAAAACTAGAAAAAAAATAGGGTTTATTTCCGGGTCGCCGAGGCGCACCCCTCCCCGCCCCGTCGTAATTTCTCGAGTTTTGTTTCTATTTTTTACTATTTTTTCGGATTTTTTCTATTTTTCCCATTGTTCATATAAAATCGAAAAAAAATATGAAACGCGCACTAAACGATCGACGTCTGACCCCCGTGGTTCCACAACGACGAGACGCACACCTCCTCCAATATCAGAAATCACGTCGCTACGTCGCTTCACGTTTCCAACCGAAGGAGTTCATCGATCAATCGTATCTTGTTGTTGGTCGAACCCCACGACACGTGAGGGCACGTTCGTGCTCGTTGGTATTTTACGACCGAATTTGGGGTCAAAACCACCCCACGTGCCTAAGATGATAGGATCGGTTTCATTTTTACGATCTTTCTATTTTTTTCTATTTATTTGGATTTTTTTTATTTTTTGACATTTCCGAAAATGTCAAAAAATAAAAAAAATCCAAAAAAATAGAAAAAACTAGAAAAAATAGGGTTTATTTCCGGGTCGTCGAGGCGCACCCCTCCCCGCCTCGGTCGTAATGTCTCGAGTTTTGTTTCTATTTTTTACTATTTCTTCGGATTTTTCGGTTTTATAATTCCATTATAAGAAAAATCGATCTTTAATAATTTAAGAGGCTAAAATAAGATTTYTTTATTTATATACAAAATATGCTATTCTGTTTTTTTATTTTTTTTGGCAATTTGTGATTTTCACATGACTAATAATAAAAACTTGGTGGAGAAGCAGTTTTGAGGAGAGAGAAGAGTCCAAACTTGTACGGATGGTGAGGAGAAGCATATAAAATCACCATTCCTATTTGTTAAATAACAAAATAGAAAAAAATCCAAAAAATAGTAAAAAATAGAAACAAAACCCAAAAAATCACGAACGGGACGGAGAGGGATGCACCTAAGCGTCCCGAAAATAAATCCTATTTTGTATTTTTTTTTTCTATTTTTTACGATTTTAATTTTTTTTAATTTTTTTAAAAAAATTAATTAAATTCCGATGGAATACAATTTCCCTCGGAATAATTACGAGGGAATCCGTTATCCCTCGAAATAATTCCGAGGGAAATTATATTCCCTCGGAAATTTAATTATTTTTTTTAAAAAAATAATAAATGAAACCGAGGGAATCTAATATCCCTCGGTTTTCCGAGGGACTACTTCCCTCGGACAACCACCCGTCGGTCATCCCTCGATTTTTCGTTCGGTAAACATGGCGGGAACATTTGGCGCCCTGATTTTCGAGGGATTTTCCGAGGGAACGTAATTCCCTCGGAAAAAACCGAGGGATTTTTATTTTCCTCGGTGTTCCCTCGGAAAATTCCGAGGGAATTTCGTTCCCTCGGAAAATCCCTCGGAAATTTGTTGTTTTTTTGTTGTGAACTCTTGTACAAACTATCCATGCACCAAGTGGTCCCAAAAAAACATATTTTGCAAAGAAACAAGAAGCATGTAGGAAGGATGTCGAACGTGCTTTTGGAGTTCTCAAAAGTCGATTTGCAATTGTAGCAAATCCAACACGTTTTTGGAGTAAAAGTGATTTACACGATATTATGACCGCGTGCATAATAATGCATAGTATGATAATTGAGGATGAACGAGATCTTGATACTCCAATTGATGAAACAAGAGAAGTGCCACCTCCAAATGTAGAATTTGTTGAAAGGGAGCATCCTCGATTTGAAAATTTTCTTGCTCGATTTAGACAAATCAAAGATGCAGAGGCTCATTTCACACTTCGAAATGCATTAATTGATCATTTATGGGAGGAATATTCTAATTCGAATAATTGGTTTATATTATTATGTAACTTTGTTTATTTTTTTAAATATTATTATGAATGTTATTTTTACTTTACTCTAATCTAATTAAATCTATTTATTATTATTTAATCAAATGTGTAATCTTTTGTTTTTTCTTTATTTAATAAAATTATTTATTTAAGTTTTAAATTTATTGGATGGGAACCACCTAAAAAAACAAAAGCGACAATAATAATTGCTTTCACCAAAAAGTTACTTATTTGGTCTTATAATTGTAAGACTCTGGAGTTGAAAAAAACTTAAGACCCCAAAATTGAGGTCTCAACAAAATTGAGTTTGAGACCTACAAGGAGATAGCCTAAGCAATCTCATATCCATATTTCACAACAAGTTCTAATCACTCATCTTACTAAAGTCCCACTACATCGTCCTCCAAAACAAACGATAACCGCTTCATCTGAGCCGTAAGCTCGTCCACCACACCATGCACACTTCCTGACTCGCCTCGTAGTTCCCCAAACGCAACAAACTCACGAACCACACCATAAAAATGCAATAATTTTTTAATAAGTATTATTTTACCAATTTTGAATTAAAAATGTATTATTTATTTAATAATACCTTACAAAATAATATAAAATTAAAAAAAAATAGAAATAAAGAATATACTGGAATATTCCTTTTTAGTGCAAAATTTAGTGCGAACTGCTGGAGTTGTTGTGCAGATTTTGCACTATTTTAGTGCAGATTCTGCTGTAAAATAGTGCAAACTGCTGGAGATGGCCTTAGGGGATAGTTGATTAAATAAGTTGGTTTGACTATATGATTGTATAAACAGTTTGTATAGAAGTATTTGGTAAATAGTGAGAGACGATAGTTATTTGATTATGTAAAATGACATTAACACAACTTATTATTGTGTATTTATTTATAATATAATTGATAATTAAAATAATATTTACGGAAAAGTATTCACTATGTTTATGGAGTCGCTAATTTTCGAATTTAATAATTTTAATTTTGATAATAATTATTATTATTTACCAAAAAATATTTGTAAACAATATTGTTATTTCAATTTACTTTCCAAACAATATTATTATTTAAATTATTAATATGTATTTTTTTAATTTTAATTTGAGAACAAAATTATTATTTCAATTTACTTTCCAAACTTCTCTTCTCAAAAAGCTGGTACATGAATCTTTTTAGGCCCAAAAATGTAATTGTAACATTTTTTTTTTATCAAACAACCGTATTAGAGAGTTAAATAGACGAAGTTAAATAGTCAATCGTCTAAGTGACATTAATCACTTATTTCATCCCAAAGCTCTCATTTCTAAACCCTCTAAAAATAATGAAAAAAATAATAATAGTAAACTGGTCGGATATAAATTGGTCCATTGTCGGGTATTAACGCAATTTGACGAAACCAGGCCTGTAATTTAGAGCCTTTTGAAGAGTTTAATTAAAATATCTCAAAATTTATAAAAAAAATAAAAAAGAAAAGAAAGAAAAGAAAAGAAAAGAAAAGAAAAGAAAAGAAAAGATCCCAATCTGCGATTAGGGTTTTACTAGGGTTCCAAATCAAAGAACAGTACTCTCTCTGTCCACACACCATGAGAGGCTTGCAGTTGTCGTTGAACAAAGGCCAAAATCTGAGGCTTGAGAAAGCGCTAGAGCAGTTGGAATCTCTATCCTCCAAAGCAAATTCCGACGCCTCTGTCATAGTCGCCGACGACATTTCCGTCAACTATGAAGACGCCATCCTCAAGTATTTTTGATCGATTAATCCTTCATTTTTATTTTATTTTATTTTTAAATATGTAAGAAACTGGGCTTATTTTTCGGATTCAATTAATGACGGTGAAGGGGCCATGGTACGGGGGAGATGGACGGTCGAGTGGTGGCGACGCTCTGTGGAGTGGTGGAGCGCGTGAATAAGCTCGTCTATGTTCGGGCTTTGAGGGCTAGGTTCGATTTTCTTCTTATTATTTTTTCAAATATGTTTTTGCTGCTGGTGGTCTTTTTTTTTTTCCCAGCAATCTTGTAAATATGAGATTTAAAGCTGATTTTTCTTAATGTTTTATTATGTGGTAGGTACAAGCCTGAGATTGGTGATATCATTATCGGCCGGGTTATTGAGGTGAAATATAATTAACCGTTGAACCTTAGTTTGTTGTGAAATATATACACAATTTCAGTTCAGATAATTGGTATTCCGCTTTATGAAGTAATGTTTCATTGTTCTTTTTTATCTATGTTATGAATAATTTTATATTAGTTCCATCGTATTATGATTGTGTACTTTGATGATGTCCATGCTAATTTTGTGAAGCATGCTTTTTTTGGTTATGAGCCAAGTAATTTGATCCCCTCCCTTTCTGTGTGTCAAGGTTGCACCGAAACGTTGGAGATTGGAAATCAACTTCAGCCAGGATGCAGTGCTCATGCTTTCTTCTATGAACTTACCAGATGGCATTCAGGTATCTGATGACTATGGTTTTTAGTTTGAAATTTGTGATGATCTAATTTATATAGGAAAGTAGTATTAAAGTTTCATGATTCAGTTTTTAGTTCTTTTTTTTTAATGATTGCACTTCTAGTATCTGTGAGACTGAGAATATAGTTATGATTCAGTTTAGAGTATCTGTATGCGAGGTTAAGTTCATTTAGTATAGTTTTGTTGTCTTAAAATTACATTTATTGCTACATTTACAATTGAATGATGTTTGCCTAGTCCTGGTAACATTTTATCGATATAAACATGCAGGAAAATGTATCAATCTGTTGCGAATGAATTAAACACAGTGAGCAATGGGTCATTTTTCTGAACACATTTTTAAATATTAAACCCTATTTCACACTTTCCAAAAAGATTAGGCGTGGCAATGTGAATTTTAAGTGTATAGATGGTCCTAAGTTTATAGTTGAAGTTAAATGCAGTGAATTATCTGCCTGAACACATTTTATATGTATTCAAGACTTTTTTTTTTTCTTTTTTTTTTATGGTTTTCAGAGACGAAGAACTGCAGTTGATGAACTCAATATGCGGAGCATATTCGAAGAAAATGATGTTATTTGTGTAAGCTTATTTTTAACGGTCACATGTTACACTATGATTTCGGTCCACTTTTTAAGCTTGTAAAACCATATATTTTAAGTTCTTAATAAATTATACCTCGTTTCAGGCTGAAGTCCGTGGTTTCCAGCACGACGGCTGCCTACATCTACAAGCAAGGAGTCAGAAGTATGGAAAGGTGTGCATTTATCCTCCATGAAATGTGGCTAGCATTTTTAGACCTGGCCCGAGAAAATGATAAGACTTATTTGACCCGGGTTTGTGGGCTGGCCCGATATCAAAATAACTTTTTAACCATGGGCCTGTCTCAGGCCTTCAAAATGATGACCCGAATGAATTTCGGCCCGGCCTGTTGCTAGCTCTAATCCAGTCCCGTGTTTGCTATACTATTTAGAATGAAGGCCCGTCCATACTGGCTAATCTTAGTCGTTTCTATATATGATATGTTTTCTTCTCTGAGTTTTATTTTCTCGTTGCAGCTCAAGAGAGGGCAATTACTTACAATCCCGCCTTACCTAGTGAAGAAACGTAAACAGCATTTTCACCATCTAGACCAATACGGGATCGACTTGATTCTCGGCTGTAACGGGTTCATCTGGGTCGGCGAGCACGTCGAAGTGAGAGACGACATGGCAATAGACGATCTATTGGACAAACCCGAGCAACAAAATGATGTGAAATCCTCGAATGATGCAACAGGCGATGAAAAAGTTGAAGAAACGTACACACCGCTTGACACTAGACAAAACATATGCAGAGCGGCTAATGCTATCCGAGTGTTGTCCACGTTAGGTTTCACGGTTACTGTTGAGGTTATAATGGAGATTGTGAATCTGAGTGTTTCGATGAATCTCGACGTGCATGAGATGCTCGGGTCAGAGTTCTATGTCGTCGTTGCCGAGAAAGAAGCTGAACGTCGGAGCTTGTCGACAAAAAGGAGATGATTCATTTGAATTACTATTTATTTTGTTGTTTCTGCTTCTATATTCTGTTTTTTATTTTGTAGCAGAAAAATTGTCTCACTTGTGGGGTTATTGTAGTAGAGAAAAGGTATTGGTGAAAGTGATTTTTGTCAAATTTAATTTAGGAACATCAGTCATGTGCTATGTTTTAGTCATGATGTTCATTTGAGCTCCATTTCATATTTTTGACTAAATAGTAAGATGTCTGAAATATGATCTTTTATTTATTTATTTGGAACTATCATTTGTTTACAATCATAAAAGACATTAATCGACATTTCGGTCATGTTCAGTTTGGAAAAGATTACATGTAAAATTGTGCATCTCTAACCGGTCAATGCAATACAATGCAAATCTTTCTAGATACAGATATGAGAAGAAAAAGAAAAACTCAGGAAAAAAAAATCACTTGTAAGCCCTTCTAGATGAAGAAGTTCCATAGAACTGTATACACGTGGTTCTACGTTCAAAGCTCATCTTTCACCGGAGATGATGATTGATAACACCTTTCATCCCAAACGAAAGGGAATTTCAATTTGGCTGCAGTGTGTGGCATGGACCAGTCATCATATATGAACCTGATTCAAACACCAATAACTTCACAATTAGAGTCAAGAATATTTCAACCTAAAACCTCATTGTTCTTTGGGAAGATCACAGAAATTACAAAATACCCATCCCCTTTGGTGTTTGTACTGTTTTAACAAATACCCCACTATTGAGGGAGTAATTTCTGAAACAAGAAACAAATGACAAGGGGCTATTTGTAATATTGAAAGATAGCTGAGTTTGTATTTAGGCCAAACATCGGGGGTATTTTTTGTAATGAACCCTTGTTATTTCACACAGAAGGAAATAATAACCTTAATTCTGTACGCCGATACATAGCCTAGCTAAACAAGTGAAGCTAACATGATTTAAAGATAAATAAACGAACATGGTTTTAAAAGCATTCAAAAGCTGTTCTTCTTGAATTTGTGGTGCAATATAGCAGCAGTTAAAAATTGAAATAAGTTAATTCAATCTTTTCACTTGTGAAGAATCTCTCTGGTGACTGTAAAAAATCCCGAAGTACAAAGGTAAAAACTCACAGTATGTTTCATAAAATCGCTAATTCATAAGAAAGCTACATATGATATAAACTCTATTTATCGCAATAAACAATAAGTTGGAAAGCTTACACTTTCATTGGTGGCCTCGATATGATAACTATAAATTGTAAATCCTCATGTTCGTTCGTGTTCCAGACCTGTGGATGAAGTCAATAGATACCGGTGCAGTTAAAAACACACAACTCTATATCTACCTTGGATAATAAAAAGATGCATTATCAAATATCAACGTCTATTTTAAACAAAATTCTCAATTTATTTTTAGTTGATTGATCAATCCAAATTTTAAAAAAAAAAAAAAATTTGAATCAAATGCACTTTTTACATCATCAATTCCCTTTTCTTGTCGACTTCTTGTGCCACTCATTCTCAGTCTTAAATATTTCATTATAATGAAAAATCTTGAATTAAAATAATAAAACTCGGTTTCCAGTATCTTTTGCATTAATACACTCATATATACTTGAAAGCTAATAATAATAATAATAATAATAATAATAATAATAAATTAACAAGCAGTAATATATATACCTGATGAACATCATTGACTGGAATATGGATAGTGCTATTTGCGTAAATTGGAAACTCTTGAGGACTGCCCGGATATTTTTGGTGTGAGTTAGAGGCGAGATATAGAGTACCACTACCCTTTAGAATCAAAAATATCTCCTCACACGAGTGCCTGTGGATCGGAGTTCGAGCTCCGGGTGCAAGTGTTTGAAGCCACGTCTCAATCTGTCACAAACAGCACTAACCATTATTATTAAGAACTCGGAAAAAAATAATAAAGGGCTAATTACAAAAACACCCTTGATGTTTATTCTAGTTTCAAGAATACACCATCTTTCAAAATTATAAATGCTCTATTCGATTTTGTTTCTCTTTTACAAATTGCACCCTCAACAAGGGGAACTTTGTGATCTAGAAAGATAATTGTTTTTTTTTTTTAATTAGATCAAACTTTAAGAGTGGTTTTTGTAGCTATACTAATAATAATAAGTTCAGAATCAATGTATTAGACTCAATAATAATAATAATAATAAGCAAAACAAGTTTGGACCTTGAATCGTACTGAAACAAAAATGCAATCAGGATCACAATTTCAGCCTATTTCTTTCAAATGTAAACAAGAACTAATTCAATAGGGCAGGAAAATTGAGCTGATATTGGAAAGAGAAGTAAATGATTTTAGAAAGTATAAAATGAAAACTGGGAATTTAAGAATATTATTGTTACCTCTTTAAAGCCGTGCATCACTGCACCGGCGACGGTAATATGAGACAAACCAGGAATACCATAGCTATCCTGCTCGATCTCACTGATATTTCGCACTATAGCAATCTCTGCAAGTATCAAACTCATACTTCAGAAAAGTTAATTAGGTCAAACACCTGAGTTAAACTTTATGCACACCATGTGTTCGTCAAAATGCCCAATAATCAAAATGAGAAAAGGAAATTCAGACAAGAACTAATAATATTCGCCAATTTTTTTTTTCTAAAAGTTGAAAATCGGAAGACTTGCCGTCGGTTGCACAATGGGAAGCATCGGCGGCGGCTGAAAATAAAAGGGCAGTAAAGAAAATGAGACACTTGTAGCTCATGATTTTTTTTTTAGCTAAGCTTTCTGGTGGTTCATTAATGGAGTAATTGTTTCATCGGCTAGGAATTGAAGGGTCAACTAGCATATATTTTTAGGAGCGCAAAGAGTAGCATCTAATCTAACTCAATAAAAAAATATTTAAAAAAAAAAAAAGAAGAAGAAGACTGAAAGCGTTGACCAAAATATATATTTATAATCGTGCACAGACGAGTGCTCATCATTGTGAAATGTTATTTATGTTTCATTTTTTTTGTAAGAAGTATATTTTTATGAAAATATAAAGAAAGCATTATTATTTGGTTCGAAAGTATCATAATTAAATTTATATTCCGAAATATAGTGTTTAAAAGAAAAAAACTTGATTCACATTCCTCTTACTTTGCGTGTAAAATATATTGAATTTACACCCAACTTAATTAATTGCATTTTTCTTTTGCAATGTTTCTTGATATTATATTTATATATAATGAAACCTAATTAAAGTACATGCATGGGTGATTGATAGGTGAATTTGGGTCAATGGATTTTACTGAGGGAGAGTAGTTTGGTAAATGGATTTAAAATGTACCAATGTGCACATTTTAATTTTCTAACTACCTCTAAATGATTAATTAGTGTCATTAATACTTCTTGACCATCATTAATCAACTCTCATCTCCATCCAATCATAACATAAATGAGGAGTGTTCAAAAACTCTACGAAAAAATAATAAAAATTAAAAAAATGGTACAATATTTTTTACAACACGAATTTATGTACCTCTTCACTACATCATAACAACATTATCAGAGGTAACGATCAGTTGGCCGTCTACAAATAATATCTACACAGCTCATCTTGCTCACAGACACCGGCAAATCGAAATCGATCATAACTAAGTGAACCTTTATATAAACTCAATCAAACACAGTATGTGTATATATTTGCTACTCTTTCTGTGAAAGCCACCCAAGCTGTTCAGTTCACCCAAAAAAAAAAAAGAAAGTTCAGAAAAAGTTAAGAAAAAAAGAACCATGTAATTTTTTTTGCTAATAACGCACAAATACCTTCCAAGCGTACATTCCGAGAAAGGCTACGGTATCTGCAGACCAGACAACTGCAAACGATTTCAAGAAAAACGGGATTATGACGTTAAGTAATGGAATAATGAGGAAGAGATAGTTGAGGGCCTCTTTCTCGTTTTTCGAGCAGTCCCGGGCACGAAGCGAAGGGATAGCTGAAACAAAAAAAAAATTAATGGTAAAATATTATTTCATAAACATGCAATACTAAATTAATAGACACTTTCCCTTTTTTTTAATCCAATTTATAGCACTCTTTCTATTCTTGACATGTACAAATTACAATGGCATCAACTTAATTCTATTGGGAAAAAAGAGTTTTTTTGGTCACACATATTTGGTCCTAAGAGTACTAACAACCATAATCTTTCTCTTTTTCACTTTTAACTTACGGGTATATTTGGAAAAGGCATGTAAAAATTATTATTTTAACTATATTAACTCACTTTTCTTAATCTTGGTGAAACGAGAACTGTGCTATCAATTTGGGATGGAGAGATTATTATTGATAATACAGACAAGATTTTCAACTATAATTCTAGGTTAGTATTATGCTTTTAAAATAAGTGATTTATTGTAGCAGAAGCTAAAAACTAGTTGGAAATACAAAGTTCAAATAGAAGCTAAAAGTTGAAATATGAACTGAAATAGAGTGGTTGTTCGCGAATAAGTTGTAAAGTATTAAAATCCGAGCTAAATAACTAAAAATCACAATTCAAAACCAATTAGCCAAATCAACATACATACTTCACATAAAACAAACAAACTTATTAGCAAAATTCATTTATCATGAGATATGAAGCATTGCTTACTGAACATCCAAATGGACCACATGCCCATTAGTCTCCAAATATCGGGCTCGTTCGACGGAAATATGAGATTGAAAGAGAGAGCGCCACCTAATAATAGAGACGCGTATCCTTGAACCTCAAACACTTTGTACAAAACAGTCCCTGGTACAGCTGGGTTCTTGGTCGCGGTCGAAGCTCTCGGTGCAAAGGTCGCAGCGGTCTTTTGGACCACCTGTCGTAGATTGATTGCACAAAGAGAATTTAAAAACATATAATTAATCTCTAAATGAGAAAGATGAGCTACAAATGTGAAACATAATAATAATTATTATTATTATTATCACTTTTACTTCTTTAGTTCCTCTTATTTAAAGTATGGAGGTTTTAATATATGTTTATAGGTAATTTATCGGAATAAATAAGTCAAGTTCATATTCTAAATCAAACAGCCAAAATCCCATTTTCTCCATATCTAGCCTCTGTGCAAAAAAAAACGCAGGCAAAATCGAGGAACACAAAAACCACTAAAATAGTAAAATAAAATAATAAAAATGCAGGGACAGAATAAAGAGATAGATGGAAAATACTGGCCTTCTTAAGATCTTTATCGAGTGTAGGCGTGGACCCACTAGAAATCTTGTTCAACTCTTTATTAATTTCTTGATCTTGATTGGGTTCTTGAGACCCATGTTCTTCTTCTTCTGTTTTTGTGTCTAGACCATTTGAGCTTGATTGTACTCTGAAACCCTTGACTGGGGATAGTGTCTTCTTGATTGGTGAATGTTTTCTAGGGATTGAAATAAAATTTTGGGGGAATAATGAATTTCGACCGTTGAAGAGAGGCGTCGAGGCCAGAGCGCTGCTCATGTTTATGTTTGGTTTTGTTGATAGCTTTTGTGAGGTGGTGAAGAGAATAATGCAGTGGTTTTACGCCCATACGACGTCGTGTTCTTTTTTGTTTGAGGTGGGAATAATTTTTATTTCTTAAAAAGGGAAAAAGAAAAAAAGTGTTGATATATTCACTAGAGCCGTATAAAATGGGCCAAAACGAGCCCATCTTTTCGGGCTTAAGAATAAATCTACTAAATTTCGGGTCAAATCAATAAATACAGAAATAAAATGTACGGATAAAATAGGTCGGGTTATTATTGATTCATTTTTGTAACATATCATTGATTACTATTCCAATAACAAATATACTAATTCCAACACTGATTTTTATAATTATTAATTGATATTAATAAATTCAAGAAGAATATAATTAGAAAATATTAACTAAATTAATGACTTAACTATATAAACTACTCATTTCTTAATTTGTGTGAAACCGACCGCAGGACCATCATTTTGGAACGAGGCAGTAATTCATAATTTATTATCATCTCGTTTTGATTTTAACTAATCTGAAAATGTTAATAAAGAAATGGTTGAGTATTTTATTTTGGCTGAGTATTTTATTTTGGTGGGCTTCAAAGTCTTCTATTGTTTCCAAGCAATATTTGTTTTTTTTGAGATTAAAGTACGTGCAAGTTTATGTGCGTATTTTTTTTTTCGATTTTAAGTTTATGTCATTGTCAATTTGTGACGTTTTAAGTTTTCTAACTATCTTTATATTTGTGCATATTTACCTACCCATCTAGAGAAACATAATCTTAGATTTCATATTTGTACATATTTATAAGAGAAAGAACAAATCATCCGATTAATTTTTTGTTTTGTTTTGTTTTGTTTTGTTTCTTTTTCTTCCCAAAATATGAACAAAATCATTTTATATGTTCAACTGATGATTTTTTTTTTCTAATTACAAATTTGTGTCAAGTTAGGAAATTGAAGATGTAAAATCGATGGTTTCAAGTATAATTTGTTCAAATTTAAAAGCTCAAATTTGTACATTAACTAATCTCTGTGAGTTTTAACTAAAGGCTTGTGTTAAAGATATATGTGAATATATTTTGTTACTGTAATTAGTTTAGCATATATTTAGCTTCCTTAATTATTGCCTTAATGTAAACCTTGTACATTGTATATATTCCAGCGTGTGAAGGAGAATCGGATGAGGAATTATTTCTATTATTTCTATTATGGTATCAGTTTTCTAGGGTTATCTCAAGTTCCTTCTTTTCTTTCGCGGTGCCCTAGTAGTACATCTCGTCTTCTTCAAAAATTTTTCTTTTCGTTTCTTCCCCGCCATGTCTGATAACAAGAGCTCGTTTCATCCGGCTCTCACGGTGTCTAATATCCGCAATCATATCTCCATCACCCTTGAAATGGAGAATGTTCAATACTCGACTTGGGCGGAACTTTTCAAAATTACCGCACGTTCTCACAAGGTCCTTCATCATATCATTCCTCCTGCCAAAGGCAAAGAGAAGGTCCCATCGACTGAGGATGAAAAGGAATTGTGGTCGACTCTTGATGCTACGGTTCTTTCCTGGATCTATGCAACCATCTCTAATGATCTTTTGCACACGATCATTGAACCCGATGCGACGGCTATGGAAGCTTGGAACCGTTTACGTGACATATTCCAGGACAACAAGAATTCCCGTGTGGTAACCTTAGAGGCAATACTAAAATGGAGAATTTTTCGAATGTTTCGGCTTATTGTCAGCGTCTAAAGTCTATTGCTAGTCAATTGAAGAATGTCGGAGCGACGGTATCGGATAGTCGGCTTGTTATTCAATTGGTGTCGGGTCTCACACGGGCATACCGTGGTGTTGGCACCTTGATCCGACAGAGTGATCCTCTCCCACCGTTTTATCAAGCCAGGTCCATGTTGACGTTGGAGGAGGCCGGCTTGGCGAAGGAGGCTGCCACCGGGTCAGATTCCGCTATGGTGGTTGCCTCACAAACGGATTTTGAGGATTCTGGTTCACCTTCATCGAACCAAGATCATGCACCTCACCGTAGGAAGCAAGCTGGAGACCGGAGAAACAATAAACGTTCGAATTACGGTGGAGGTCGCGGCTCCGGTGGGGGGCGTCAGGGCCAGGGCCGTGGCGGCGGCGGTGGCCATGGTGGACAGCAACAGCACCAAAACCAATTTAGTAGGCAGCAGTGGGGTTCGCAGCAATGGGCACCGAATTATCCACCTTGGGTTTGGATGCAAGGTTGGACCACACCACCTTGCCCATTTCCAACTCAAGGCTGGGCCCATCAGCAGCGTTCTATGGGCTTTTAGGGGCACCAGCCTGGAGTTCTTGGCCCTAGACCGCAGCAAGCTTTCACAAGTTCAACAGTTGGGCAGTCCGCTTCTTACACTCCGACGGATATCGAGTCTGCCATGCATACAATGACTCTCAATCCACCCGACTCGTCGTGGTACATGGACACCGGAGCCACCTCTCATATGACATCCACAAATGGTAACTTCTCGTCTTATTTTAATTTGAGCGATCATCATAATGGTATTGTTGTTGGTAATGGTCAAATTATTCCAATTCATGGTTGTGGTCACACTTCATTGCCATCTCCTAGCCCTCCGTTGTCTCTTAAAAATGTCCTCCATGCTCCCAAAATTGTTAAAAATCTTATTTATGATCGCAAATTTACTACTGATAATTCTATGGCTGTAGAGTTTGATCCTTTTGGGTTTTCTGTGAAGGATTTTCGAACGGGTGTGCCAATAATGAGATGTGAGAGTCGGGGCGATCTTTATCCTCTTACCAATCCTATCAACAATCGAGCTCTTCATTCTACCTTTGCGGCTATATCTTCATCTCTTTGGCATGACCGTTTAGGCCATCCCGGTGCTCGAGTTTTGGATGCACTTAGACATAATAAAAGCATTGATTGTAATCGGGTTTCTAGTTCTAGCATTTGTCGGTCTTGTATTTTTGGGAAACATATTAAGTTGCCATTTGTTCCTTCTAGTTCCAGTTCTTTACTGCCATTTGATATATTCATAGTGATCTTTGGACATCTCCTATTTTGAGTACTATGGGACATAAGTATTATATTTTGTTATTGGATGATTTTTTTAATTTCCTATGGACTTTTCCAATAGCTAAGAAATCGGATGTGTTTGACATATTCTTGGTTTTTAAAGCTCATATTCTCACCCAATTCGAACGTAACATTAAAAATGTGCAATGTGATAATGGGAGGGAATTTGATAATGGTCTTTTTTGGGATTTTTGTAAGACTAATGGCATGTCTTTTCGTTTGTCGTGTCCTCGTACTTCTCCTCAAAATGGGAAAGCCGATAAAAAAATCCGAACTATTAATAATGTCACTAGAACTCTCTTAGAACATGCCTCTCTCCCTCCGTGTTTTTGGCATCATGCATTACAAATGGCTACCTATCTTTTAAATGTGCACCCAAGCAGGATCTTAGGCAATCAATCTCCTCTTGAAATTCTATATCAACGGGTTCTCTCATATTCTCACATTCGGGTATTTGGTTGCTTGTGTTATCCTCTCATTCCCTCTACCACAATTCACAAATTGCAACCTCGTTCGACACCTTGTGTATTTTTGGGATATCCCCCAAATCACCGTGGTTACAAATGTTTTGATTTATCGTCAAATAAGCTTATAATTTGTCGTCATGTGTTATTTGATGAGCATATATTTCCTTTTGCTAAGTTGCATACCCCATCCCCATCCACTTATGATTTTTTATTTGATGGACTGTCACCCTATAAGATGTTTCATCTACAAAATCATAGTGCTCCTGTGTATGCTCAGCCGCCAAATCACCAAACACGAAACCCATCTTCTCCCTCTGATCCACACGGACCAGGACCTGGCAGCCCACAATGCTCCTTTCCAGCGAGCCCACACGGCCAAGAACCTGGCAGCCCACCGCGCTCCCCGGTAGCGAGCCCATTACCCTCCGGCCCAACCGGCTCTCCTCTCCAAATTACGGGCCAGTCCTCCCCTACTGGCCCTACAACTACTATTAGCCCATCTCCTCCCTCAGGCCCAACACCTATAGTCTAAACCTCTACATCTGCTCCTATCCTCGTCCCACAGCCCTCCATGGTCACAAGGAGTCAAATGGGCATTTTCAAACCGAATAAGAAATATTCTGATAATGCCTATACTGCTACGGTTTCTCGGTCCCCCTTACCCCGTAACCCAGTTGACGCTCTTTGTGACTCGAATTGGAAAATGTCCATGGATGATGAATATAATGCTCTTATTAAAAATAAGACGTGGGAGTTGGTGCCCCGTCCCCCTGATGTTAATGTTATTCAATCTATGTGGATTTTTGCTCATAAAGAAAAATCTAATGGTGTGTTTGAGAGGCATAAAGCCCGTCTTGTAGGTGATGGGAAAACTCAGCGTGTTGGCATTGATTGTGGCGAAACTTTTAATCCGGTAGTGAAACCGGCTACGATTCGCAAAGTTCTTTCTCTTTCTCTTTCGAATGGATGGCCTATTCATCAGTTGGATGTGAAAAATGCCTTTCTTCATGGTGAACTACAGGAAACGGTTTATATGCATCAACCTTTGGGGTATCGTGATGGTACTCACCCAGACTATGTATGTTTGTTGCGTAAGTCACTATATGGGCTTAAYCAGGCACCCCGAGCTTGGTATAAGCGGTTTGGTGATTATGTATTTTCTCTTGGTTTCTCTAATAGCAAATGTGACAATTCATTGTTCACTTATCACAAGGGCTCTGACATGGCTTATATCTTGTTGTATGTTGATGATATAATTCTCACTGCCTCCTCCAATGCTCTCCGTATATCTATTATGAACCTTCTAAGCTCAGAGTTCTCTATGAAGGATCTTGGTCCCTTGAATTATTTTCTTGGCATTGCAGTGACCCGACATAAGGGTGGTATGTTTCTTTCACAGCGGAAATATGCACATGACATAATTGAAAGAGCCGGAATGTCCTCTTGTAAGTCCTCTCCTACTCCGGTCGATACAAAAGCCAAGGTTGGTGCTTCTACTAGCGCTGCTTTTGAGGATCCTACATTATATAGGAGTCTTGCTGGGGCACTCCAATATCTTACTTTCACTCGACCGGATATTTCTTATGCTGTTCAACAAGTGTGCTTACATATGCATGATCCACGAGTTAACCATATGCAAGCTCTTAAACGCATAATCCGCTTGATCTTGGTTTACATCTCTATTCCTCTTCGTTATCCTCTCCTGTCTCATATACTGATGCTGATTGGGGTGGGTGCCCTGATACGAGACGTTCTACATCTGGATATTGTGTGTTTTTGGGTGATAACTTGATCTCTTGGTCTTTCAAGCGGCAACCTACTCCCTCCAAATCTAGTGCGGAGGCCGAATATAGGGGTGTTGCTAATGTTGTATCTGAATCGTGTTGGCTCCGAAACTTGTTATTGGAATTGCATTGTCTGGTTACCAAGGATACTATTGTGTATTGTGACAATGTTAGTGCGATCTATTTGTCGGGTAATCCGGTGCAACATCAACGTACCAAACATATTGAGATGGATATTCATTTTGTACGGGAAAAGGTTGCTCGTGGTCAGGTTCGGGTTCTTCATGTGCCTTCACGATATCAAATCGCGGATATTTTCACGAAGGGTCTTCTACGTTTTCTTTTTGAAGACTTCAGGGACAGTCTCAGTGTCCGTCACCCTCCCGCTTCCACAGCGGAGGTGTGTTAAAGATATATGTGAATATATTTTGTTACTGTAATTAGTTTAGCATATATTTAGCTTCCTTAATTATTGCCTTAATGTAGGCCTTGTACATTGTATATATTACAGCGTGTGAAGGAGAATCGGCTGAGAAATTATTTCTATTATTTCTATTAGATTGGTTCTTCGTTATCGATTTTGTCTCTTGATTTGAATTGTTCTTCAATTATCTATCAGTCAATCAAGCTACGGGTCATGGAAATTGGCCAGAATTTATGCTTACTCTATTATCCAATTTTTTGCCTCATTTATTATATACCAATTACATGACATGCCACATTACAATTGTATTTTTTTTATTTTATTACATTGTTATAAAAGCTCATAATTTCATTTAATGACATGGCAAGAAATTAAAAGTAAAAAAAATACAATTATTTTATAAATATACAGAAAATTTACAAGCCAAAAAATGGACCTTTTCTTTATCCCACTTTAGGCAAATATGAAGAGCATAAAGTTAAAGAAGGGCCAGAACACACAATTGAAAGTTGGAACTTAAGTTCCTATATGGATAAGATATAACTCATAAGGCCATGCACTGCGCTATTTCCTGCGCCAAACGCCAAAATGGCGTGATTTCTTGCTCCAGCAGTGCGCCATCTTCTGCGCTAATATAGGGTTTGTTACAGTATTGCACCAAATTTGTTGCACTAAACCTTTTTTTTTCTCTTTTTCTTGTTAATTTATCTTTTGTTTGGTTTATTCCCACAATAGGATTTTGTACCTAAACTCTTTTTTTTTTCCCTTAATTTATCTTTTGTTTGGTTTATTCCCATCTTGTGAAATATCAAGAAACGTAGTACAAAGATGTCGATCTTCTGCAACGGCGTAATTTTATTTTTTGTAACTTTATTTATTTTTTTAAATATTATTAAGATTGTTACTTTTATTTTGCCCTTATTTAATTAAATTTATTTATTATTATGAATTAAAATTACATATGATTTATGTTTACCAATTACAAAATAATATAAGACTAAAAAAAATTAAAAATGATGAATATAATGAAATATTCTTTTTTAGTACAAAATTTAGTGCAAACTGCTAGAGATGTTGTACAAATTATGCACTAAAATAGTGCAGACTGATGGAAATGGCTTAAGAACCTACTCGCTTATAAAGTTTATCATCTATTGCAAAAGAGTCATTTGTGTCCTTCACTAAGCCACTTGGATAAGGTATCGATGGTTTAATTCTTACTCAATTTATTTTAGGATCAACTAAATTTAGTAAGCCAAGTAATTGATTGACCCAAGGAAAATAAGCCTTGAGACACATAGAACAAAATCGGCAATTGTACCTAAATCCTTACAATCAACTAATCACCTGTAAACTCTAATATTGATCAACACACAAATAAAAGTAACAACATCGAATAAAAAGGTAAATATTTACTTGAAAGTTCACATTACGAAGTAATTCACCTAAACCAAGCATAATAAGCACCAATAATAGTACGGAATAAAAGTGACATTTTTTAAGAAAAAAACACCAATTTTACTAGAGAATGTTACACTTTAAAAGATAAAGTATCACATTACGAATTAACAAGAAAAAACTAAGTAGACTAAGAACTAATAGTAGTATAGAATAAAAGTGACAATGTTTTAAGGAAAAGTTTTTATGAGAGATTTTGACATTTTTAATGATGAAGTGTCACATTATGAATTAAGAAACAAAAACCAAGCATAATAAGGGTTTCATCTTGTTCAATGATTGCTATGTCATATTCATTACTAGAAAACAACTAGTAGATCCCTTTTTTCACCTTCATTGAAAAACTCCTTTACAAAAATCATAACTTCTAACAGTAAGATCATTGCCATTTTAGTGTATAAATGATTTGTTTACCTTACTCCTTTCATGAATTAGTTAAAACTCCTTTACAAAATTCATTGAAAAATTACTCATAAATCATAACTTATAAATCATAACTTCTCACAGTAAGATCATCACCAATTTAGTATATAAACGATTTATTTAACTTACTCCTTTCATGAATTAGTTTGAATTTCGTTCTCCATTAATGAATCAATTTGAAAGGAAATACAAATGAACTGAACTTTTGCAGCGCTATGGAGGTGTTGAGGGGCAACGGAGACATGGTGTTGAATCGACAATTGAGGGGCAGCAGAAGTGGGAGGAACGACGGAGGGTCAAATGGCTGAGTTAAGGATTTGAATGGTGAGGTCGGGGAGAGAGAGAGAGAGAGAGAGAGAGAGAAATATGAGTATGAGATTTGTTATGTGTTTTTTTTTCATTTTATACGTAATTTGATTTTCTCAGACGGAGACGGGTTACTCCGTCACACGATAAATAACTCGTGTGACCATTACATTTGAGTTTTATCCATGTTTTTAATATAAAAATTAAAACAAAAAAACTCATAACATAAGATGATAAAAGCATACCATATAAGAGAAAAATTATACGATAAATGATGTTTTAATGAAAAAAAAATGTTTTTACGCAATAAGAATTTAGTGAATATTACGAGAATTTCGGAGGTTAATTTATATAAATATTTCTTTTTTATATTATTAATTAATATATTATACACTCGTATTATATGGTTTATTTATTGGATTGAGATATTTTTAATACAACGGGACACATCCCGTACCCTATAGACTTCATATACTCCGAGAGTGATTATTTTCTTACGGCCGGTAACGACATCAATATTACTTTGATATCTTTGTTTTTTCAATGATTGCATCTTGATCTTTCTTTTGCTGACATTTACTTGTAAAACAAGCTCAATCCGCAAGAGGAGGAAAAACGTGTAGCTCCGAATGAAAACGAGATATTAGGAATGAGCAGGTAAACTTTCTATTTAGAAAATCATAGAAAGAAATAAAAGAAGCTCGACGCAAAGCAAGCGTTGGAGATGGAGATAAGAGGTCAAGTCGTAAAGCACATGGGAGACGATGGTGATGCCTCAAAGCCAGAGAATCTGCGTGCTATAGATCAAGAACTAAAAGTGTGCGATGGTGATTTTAATGTCAAGTTCACTCATGAAAAGTGTGAAGTTTATGACGAGTGAAATACATGTATTCTTACTGGTCAGAGGACATCAGACAACTGCTACCAAATCGAAGATGCATGTGTTGAAATTGAAGAAATTTGTGGTGTTGGTTTTGATGATGGTCTTGGGAACTCAACATCAAACCCAACGTCGACTCAAGCTGGTCCAAAATCAGACTCAGACTCAGATAAGACGTTTGCTCCAGTCGCTCGTATTGAATCGATGGTAAGTGAGTTTATTACGAAAATGTCTGATACATTCTAGATGAGCATGAAAGGTAATATCTCTTACATTATTAATTTGAAAATTAAACAACTGAATGATGGTATTTTTCTTCCTGAGTCCAAATATGCTAAGAATCTTATATCTTGGTATAGCAAAAAATAGAATTGCATTTCTCTTTCTACAGCTAAAGCCGAGTATATTGCAGTTGAAAGTGCTTGTACACAGTTATTATGGATGAACCAAATGATAGAGGACTACGGTCTACATAGAAGAATATTGACTTTGCTTTGTGACAATTCCAGTGCCATTGATATCTCAAAAAATCCAGTCCAGCATTCTCGAATCAAACACATTGACATAAGGTACCACTTTTTTCAAGACTTGGTTGAGTAGAAGATAGTTAACCTTGAGCATATAGGGACAGACAATCAACTTGCTGACATCTTCACGAAGGCATTAAACTTTGAGACCTTATCTCGTTTGAGAAGAGATCTCGATATGTGCATTGTCTAAACCAATGTTGGTTTTGATGTTGTGACACACCTTACCAACATCAGTCACAACATCTGTATATTTTTGCATGCATTTTTATTTTTCTTTTCATACATAATCCAAATGCATTGAGTCTGGTTGAAAGTGCGATAAGGTCTTATGTTGTAATAAAAGTGATGACAAAAAAACTAACCTCTTCAATTAGGTGATTGTGGAGCTTGCCCGCAGAAACTGATTTTCTCCCAGGTCTAAAAACAAGAGGTGTTAACAGCAATTGCTGAAGATAAGCTAATTTCTCTTCAAATCTCTAAAAAGATGAAATCTGGATACAAATTGATCAAATCTTTAAATTTCACCTTCTTGAGTGATTTTGACGTAGTCATTAACTTGGGTTAAGGGGTAAGTTTCCATTAACTTCGCCCGAGGCAATGTTGGGTATAATGTTGTCAGTAATAAAAAGCAACACTGATCAAGTCACTGAAACCTTGATGTGAATTTTGTAACCTTTTTAGTTCATCTTTTTAGGCATCAATTAGGACATTCATACTTTGAGAAGATGTCTCCTTGTTGTGCGTTCTGTTATTTGTGTCCGTGTCTTTCTTGAATTCTCTTAATTCTTGTTTTGAATATTGCTAACCGCGTGTTTCAGTGGAGGTGTAATCGGACGATTGGACAGGTAATAAAGATATTGATTTGGCGAGTGAAAAATTGCTTTGCAAAAGCTTTGTTCAACTATGTTGATGGTTTATAAAAATCTAACTCTATCTCGGTTTTAATTTGTAGTTGGGATTTGTGATTTTTATTCTCCAAATAAGAGATAGTGGGCTATTTAAGCATAGAGATCGTGTGTCTTATTTTGAGAAAGAGTGGGGGAGTTATTTTATAACTTTATTTTGTTCATCCCCTTCTTTTATCTATTGCTTACGACTTTTCCATATTGACAAAGTTAAGGTTTTTACTTTTTCTTTCTCCAAACTTTACTGCCTACGACACTCGAATTTTTGTTTGTAGTTGTTTTCAATCTCTTGCAAAATATCGAATTCACCATCATCCAGTAAAGCTCCGTAAACATACTGTGCGTCTAGCTAATAAGAGAATTCCGCTCAAAGAGAGAAAAGAAGAAGTCCAAAGCTGTCGTATCAGCCCATGCTGGTTCTGGTGATGTGTTACCGAAACCAACATCACCTGCAGACAATCCTGCCTCTTCTCCAAGTTTCGATTCTGACAATGTTCCATCTGCCAGTGCACCGATGTCAAATAATTGCCTCCGACCACTCTTCTAGCTCTGATGAGGCTCCGTCTCAAGCCGTCGAGATTGAAGACATGGAACCAATCTCCACGAGGTTCTTGACGAGTGAAGGTGAAGAGCTGTTCTTGGGAAAATCGAGGCATGATTGCTGAGCGCCCAATCACCGTTGATGTTTTCGTGAAGCAGAATCTGATTGCCTTCTTTAGGCACCCAGTGTTTATTATCCTACCTCCTCAATATTTGTTGATCAATGTATTCAAATAGTACTTGTTAGTACTGCTTTACTCGATAACTTTGAATTAGGTGAATGTATTGCTAGTATGTTGAGTTAATGAGTCAAATATTTTCTGTACATATCTGACGTTTTTTTTTATTGTAAAAATTTTAGACCCGAATTATCAAATGGAGGGTTTACAAAATTTACTTAAAGTTTATTACAATTCATTAACACGGTATGTTTTTTATATTTTTTATAAGCTATTATTTTCTCGCAACTCCTGTCCTATTTATCATAGTATGACACACATAATGACATAAATAAAACACACGCCATCTGCTCTTCAGAAATTGCTTGGTTTTTAATTATATTTATTTTTTTAATATCAGTAACACGCCTTCTCTCTCTTTTTCTTTTTCTTTTTTTTCCCCTTTTCTTTAATTGCATCATCGACTGATTAACGACTTTCCAAATCTTTTGAAACCAAAAAGAAACTATAAGCTCCATTTATATACTAACTAATTAAAACACAAAATACACACTACAATGACATGAACTATAAATTAATTCAAATATGTTACGAGATTTGCAAATGTTGTAAACATTGGAATGAACATTTTCAAACTAGCAATTTTTTCACACACAAAAAAGTAGAAATGTGTATTTTACTTTTACCTAATTTGTGTCGCGGCAACACGAAAATGTTTATACTCACTCATTTCTCCCGTTAGGCATAGCAATGAGCCGGGTCAAAACGGGTCGGGTCGGCTCATTATATTTGTTTATTTTTATTAAATTTAAAATTAACTTAATAAATAATAACACATATATTATTATAAAAATAAAATATAAGAATAAAAATTAATTAAAAATAATAGTAAATATAAAAAAACTTAATAATTCATATAAAATAAATATTTAAAAAATATATAAATATATTTAAAAATAAAAAATATTCGGCGGGCCGGGTTGGAATGGATACCCACAGGGCGGGCGGGGCGGATCGGATCAGATCTTTCCATCCCTATCTCCCGTTTATTTTTACTACTGTAGGTAGGGGCTGTTTGTGTGGAGAAAAAAATAAATCAAATTGTTATAACAAAGCAAAATGTGCCCCTACTTTCACCTACCTGTACCCCAAAATTTCCTTTGTCATTTTCTCCCCCCAAAAAACCTCTACACAAACCCTAAAATTTCTAATAATGTCTCCAATCACGACGGCTAGACTTCTAGGAGGTATATTCTGCATCGTGGGTTTTTTTCGGTCATTTTTTGCGATTAACTGTTATTTGCGTGTTTCTATTTCTTCTCCTACATCGATATACAGTTGTTCTTAAACATTTCTGCTTGATAATTGGGGCGATTAGCCATTTCTGATTGTTATGGTTGCGTGTGTTTCTACTTCTTCTTCCTGCATCTATATACAAAGAGTAGTAGTTTTTTTATGCAAATCTGTTTTCATCACAGCTATTTTGGCCTCTCTCTCTTTTATTTATTTGCCACTTCTATTGCTCCAAGTCCTCACATTTTATGGAAATTTCTGTTTGTTATGGTTTGATTTTTGCTATGTTTCTTAAGATTTTCAGTGTTACTCACTTGCGTGTGTTTCTATTTTTTCTTCGTATATCTATCTTGTATGTGCATATTTGTTATGCAAAGCCCGTAGTCAATCTGATTTCATCCAAGCTATTTTGGGCTTCAAATGGCGGGACGGCCTAGACAGGTAATTTTGTCTACTAAAAATTATCTATGAAATTGAAATATAGTCAAATCACTTTAATTAGCCATAGTGTACAAAATCTCACTGATAACAATGATGACTTGGAAACTGATTAATGCAGGGAGACGAATCTTGGTAATATTACATATTCTGTTGAGAAGGAGAAGAGCACATAATCCTCTTGATGAAAACATTAGGAATGAGCAGGTAAATTTTCTGTTTAGAAGATCCTGTTCTTTTTTTTTTTAACCATAAATTTGTTGATTTTTTCACATATCTCATGGACTGGACAATCATTTTACTTGTAATGAACTTAATAAAACCCCTAATCCTATGTGCATCGAATTTTGCGCTCAGAGCAATAACAAAACTCTCGTTGATAATTTCAATTTTCTCCGCGTTCCCACTTAATATGACCATTTCTAGAAGAACAACTCCCGTCTGTGACGACAAATGTAATCGGATCCATTCGGTATATAATGATCGTCGTCCAAATATAGTGTTCCTGAAAATTAAATTAAAAAAAAAAAATTGACATTATTCGTTCATGATCTTCAGATGTTTTCTCATTCTGCATAGAAAGGTTCCAATAAATTTATTTTCTGGTATACAGCCACATCATTTAAAAGATTGATTACACTTTAAATATCTATGCAACCAATTATTTTTGACATTATTCATTCATGCTTTATGCTTTAACTTGATTATTATCTAAGCTTAGGATACAGATGCTAATGGATTTTCGAGAATTATAGACATTATAAATTCTAACCAGCATCAGAAAAACAAATCTAAAAAAACTTTTTCTCAGAAAAACAACTCACAGACACGTATGCATTGACAAACAAAATCAAAAACATAATATCACACAAATAATTTGGCGAAAATCTATCAAGTATGAAACTTAAAAACTGTTGAGCCTTACATCCATTAGTTCCTTGCGAGCTTTTTGCAGTTCATACAGTGCATCGAGATATTCAAATTCTTCTTCCTTGTCTTTTAGTTCTTGATCTATAGCACGCAGCTTCTCTAGCTTTAAGGCATCCCCATCGTCTCTGATGTGCTTTACGACTTGACCTCTTATCTCCAGCTCCAACGCTTGCTCTGCATCGAGCTTCTTTTCTTTCTTTCTATGCAGTATCCACAGAAACTTAAGAGTTTATTATTGTTCAATTAACTAA
>BMAC01000505.1:0-13213 GCA_014905375.1 Phtheirospermum japonicum
GCTCGAGGCCAAGCAGGTCACCCCCCTGGTCCAAACCCACATATCCAATCTCACGACCAGTCCTCTCGAGCTCAGCAATCCTTTGCTTCAAATATTGCAACTCGTCTGATTCCCCAACTGGTTTTTGATGTGGAGGCACGTTTACGTTAGCGTTGCTCCTGCTGTTGGACGACCTGGCAGGAATGTCATCCTGAGCCTTACTAGCTGGATGTCCAAGTCGAGCGAAGACATTCTGAGGGGAAGAAAATGTGAGACGTCGTGCAATTGGGGGTCGGTCAAGCCTGCCTTTGGCATTCAGCTCGACCTCCTCTTCCAATTTTCTTTTCCCGATGTTCCTTGCTGCCTCTCGAGCTGGATCAGACTCCGAATGCCCTTCCAAGAGGTTGGCATTTTTGGCGTTGTCGACCACAACCTCTGGAGTCAGGATTGACTTCGCGGCTCTCTTCATCATTTCTTCAAACTCTTTGGCAAAGGTGGGGTGCTGCATGAATGACCTCTCCTGTTCAGGGTCGAGCTCATTTGGGCCCGACTGGATAGTCTTTTCCTGCCGTTCTTTTGCAGGGTTTCGTCTTGAGCTTTCTGATGGGTCCATAACGACGAACAGAGTCAAAACACTTCCTACCCCTCTCCTTCTTTTTCTTTTAACAAACCTCAACCACGATAAAAGGTTGACGACCAGCAGCTCGCAGAACAAAAAAAAATCGAACACAAAAAATAGGGAATAAGGTAGGACGAGCTGATCGAGCGAGTGGAACCGTAGATCACAAGAGACCTTCCTCTAGCGCCATTTTGTTTAGATCTAAGAGTAGTCTAAATCACAAAAAATCAAGAAAACAAGCAGTTCAGCAATATAAAAACAGAAAACCAAAAATAGGAAAAAGTGCTTGACTTTTATTCCTTAATATCAGGTCGGATCGGCCTTGGCCGGATCCTTTTACAGGGCAGAGCTCTTGTTACAAGCCTTTCTCTCTCTAAAGCTCTCTATGTTTCTCTCTCTAGCAGATTTTTTGGCCCCCTCTTTCTTTCTTGGAGAGGCTATTTATAGTTTTTCTTCCAAACCCTAATTGGACACGTGTCACCACCTGGGTGCACTGACTTACTTGGCCAATAAGCCAATCACACAAACCCTAACCCTAATTAGACACCTGGCTCTTTCTCATTGGTTGCACATCCCTTTCTGAGTCATAGAATAAAGCCTTGATCATATCTCTTCCGCCGATTCAGAGCCGTCCTCATCTCATTCAAGCGTCGAACCGACCCTTCTTCATAGTCGACCAGTCCTTGTCAAACCGTTCTTATCCCTCGAGCCTAACCTCAAAGAAAGGCAGGGAATGAGTTGATCCGAACTCTTTCCCAAGCGTGAAATCGATGAAGCCGTCCTTATCTTGACACTGTGTCGAACTGACCTTTACTCACAGCCAACCATCCTTAGCCGAACCGTTGTTCACTTACCAAGCCCAATTTCAACTAGAAACAAGAGGAGGTTGACAGTTCCAATCTTCCTTTCAAGCGTCGAGCCGATCTGGCCGCTTTCCTGGTGGCCTGGAATGTAATTAGTTGAACAACCATACCTGGAGGATGCTCTCAGGTACGTGCCCTTGGGTTGGGGTGCGCTCGGCAGGTCATGCTCGGCAACTCAACAGAATGAGCAGCCTGGCTAGCAACCTGGAATGAGGTGGTCGGTAGGTCATGCTCGGCAGCTCGGCATGACCTGCTCGGCAGCTCATGCCTGGCAGCTCGGCAGGTTATGCTCGGCAGCTCATGCTTGGCAGCTCATGCCGGGCAGCTCGGCAGCTCAGCAGGTCATGCTCAACAGCTCATGCTGGGCAGCTCGGCAGGTCATGCTCGGCAGCCTAGCAGATCATGCTCAACAGCTCATGCTTGGCAGCTCATGCTGGGCAGCTCGGCAGGTCATGCTCGGCAGCTCAGCAGGTCATGCTCAACAGCTCATGCTGGGCAGCTCGGCAGGTCATGCTCGGTAGCTCATGCTGGGCTGCTCGGCAGGTCATGCTCGGCAGCTCAGCAGGTCATGCTCAACAACTCATGCTTGGCAGCTCATGCTGGGCAGCTCGGCAGGTCATGCTCGGCAGCTCAGCAGGTCATGCTCAACAGCTCATGCTGGGCAGCCTCGGAAGGTCATGCTCGGCAGCTCAGCAGGTCATGCTCAATAGCTCATGCTTGGCAGCTCATGCTGGGCAGCTCGGCAAGTCATGCTCGGCAGCTCAGCAGGTCATGCTAAACAGCTCATGCTTGGCAGCTCGGCAGGTCATGCTTGGCAGCTCGGCAGGTCATGCTCGGGAGCTCAGCAGGTCATGCTCAACAGCTCATGCTTGGCAGCTCATGCTGGCAGCTCGGCAGGTCATGCTCGGCAGCTCAGCAGGTCATGCTCAACAGCTCATGCTTGGCAGCTCATGCTGGGCAGCTCAGCAGGTCATGCTCAACAGCTCATGCTTGGCAGCTCGGCAGGTCATGCTCGGCAGCTCAGCAGGGTCATGCTCAACAGCTCATGCTGGGCAGCTCGGCAGGTCATGCTCGGCAGCTCAGCAGGTTATTCTCAACAGCTCATGCTGGGCAAGCTCGGCAGGTCATGCTCGGCAGCTCAGCAGGTCATGCTCAACAGCTCATGCTTGGCAGCTCATGCTGGGCAGCTCGGCCAGGTCATGCTCGGCAGCTCAGCAGGTCATGCTCAATAGCTCATGCTTGGCAGCTCATGCTGGGCCAGCTCGGCAGGTCATGCTCGGCAGCTCAGCAGGTCATGCTCAACAGCTCATGCTTGGCAGCTCAACGAGAGAGCTGGTGTGCAATTCGACAACCCAACTCGACTCTTTGCGTCCCATTGGCCCGGACTTGGTCAGATGCGCTCACTATTTTCTATTTAGTTACCTATGCCAGGTCGACTATCAACAGAATCGTTTACCTATAGACCTCCTCAAGGAGTCATGTGGCCTCGCACCACCATGGGCGGCAATATACTGCTTATACTCGTTCAGTTGCCTCCCGTAATTCTCCCCGATCATCGAAGAAAATGCAGCCTGTATCTGTCCATCACTATACTCCTCTAGGTCCCAATAACAAACCTCCTGCAAAAATAAAAAAATAATTATAATTCAATTGTTACATATATATGATTGTGTATTTACGGTAAATATTAACAAATTTGGACATAAAATAATAATTACCTTAAACATCTCCCACCAGAACTCCTTAGACTTCTTAGGGACCGTCGTATAGCACCACTCAGCGGGATGTAGATCCTTCTCAAAAATTTCCCGGAGTATAGTGGTCACATTGCCCCGTCTGCTGTGCAGCTTGTATTCAATTGTATTTTTTTTTTGTTACGAATAAAATTTAATCATAATGTTAATTATAATTTTAAAATCATTGATTTACTTACTTCTTCCCTGCAATATAAACCAGAACTCCACCCCTCTGCGGTGGGACCAACTGCCGTCGTGATGTACCCGCGTCGGATGGGGTCTGTGATGGTGTATGCGATGTCGGCGTCGGGGTCTGATCAGGTGTCTGCGCTGAATGATCAGTACCGAGACCCATGTAGTCGGTGTTGAAATCAGCTAAACGATTATCCGAAGGAGTATCTGATCGACCCACGCTACCGGAACCTCGACGCAACGGCATCTGATAAAATTATTAGATAATAATACGAGCATTTTACAAATTACCAGTATATATTATATACCAAACGTATTAATAAATCCAAATTAAAAAAATAGTTATAAAAAAAGTGTGTTTTACAATAAGAATAAATTACATGTATTTTAACCAAACTAATCACTTTCACTATTAAAGGTATCACCAAACTCATCTTCATCCATATCTTGATCTGTATCTTGATCGGTAAGTAACTCTTCTTCTGTATCATCATTTTTCTCATTACCAAGTTCCTCCACGTAATTATCATTGAGGTCGTGCAACTGAAAATCGACATCGTCGAGTTGAATCGGACTGCGTGTATCTATAGCTTCCTCTTGAAATGATTCTTCTGGTAGAGGCTCGATAAACTCAACATTTGATCTCGCCTTAATTTTACACGTTGCCCACCAGTCCAATTCGTCTCGTTTCAAACTTGCGTATGCACAATAGTATACTTGTGCAGCTTGGGAAGCAAGTACGAAATGTTCATATCGATTGAACCTATGCTTATGATTGATATCGACAATCTTATAATTTGGATGGACTTTTGTGCCTGCAGTTGTTGGATCAAACCATTCTCAATTGAATAATAGTGTGTTTTTCTCCGTTCGGACAGTGTATTCGAACTGCACAATTTCTATGAGACGACCGTAATAATCATATTCGGTTGCCCCATAAGTTGACCCTTTCATACATACTCCACTGCTCGATGTTACTTTGTTAGATCCGTGCTCCAATGTGTGAAATCTATAACAATTTATCTTACATCCGGTATACGTTTTCAAACATCTTGATGGACCCTTAGCTTAGACTCCTAATGTTCTCGTCGATCACATTGTTCGAACGATCTCTAGCCTATGACATTGACAGATTATTTTCAATTTTGGAAATATATTATATAAATAGATACCATAATTATATGATATGCATCTCGGTATCGAACATCTTACATAATGTTTGAACCAATTGAAAAACTCATTTTCCAATTGTTCGTTGATCCTATAATCAGTCCAATTTGGTTGGAGACGTTGAATACTCTTCATGTAAATACTACATATAATGTTACACAATTGAGGAAAAAAGTATTAGTACATTTATATATATATATAAATTGACATTATAAATTGGAATGAGTATTCATACCTAACATATTCTTCGACCTCCACACAATTTAGCAACACGTATATCCTTGCGGCGTTGTATTCTTTTTCGCTTAGAAATCTTTTTCCCTTTGCACCAAACGTCTCTCCACATTTTTTAAACACCAAGGGAATTTCATCACCGTCATCGACACAATTGTGAAAGTCGTCATTTCTAGGCATATTTGTTCTTTTAGTTGAAACGTGATCTTCAAAATAGTACGAACTAAAATTTGATGCCTCATCAACTAGATATGCGTTTGCTATCGACCCTTCAACACTCACCTTATTTTTCACGTTGTTCTTTAGTTTGCGAAGATACCTCTCGAATGGGTACATCCAACTATACTGTACTGGGCCAGCAATTCTCGCTTCATACTCAAGATGAACGGGCAGATGCTCCATCAAGTCAAGAAAACTTGGAGGGAAGATCAGTTCCATTTGACACAATATTAATGGAATGTCACGTTCAAGTCGACTCATATCTTTGGTGCGAATGATTGTTGATGTGAGATCCTTGAAAAACAAACTCAATTCGGTTAGAGCCTTCCACACGATCGGAGGAAGCAGTTCATGAAAGGCTATTGGTATCAACCTCTGCATGAATACATGACAATCAGGACTCTTCATCCCGATCAAACAAGATTACTTCTTGTCGACGCAACGCCCCAAATTTGATGCGTACCCATCTGGGAATCGAAGAGATTTGACCCAATCACAAACGGCAGCTTTCGACGGCTTATCAAGTGTGTAACAGGCTTTAGGACACTTTCCTGACTCATCTGGCGCCAACTCTAAGCGATTACAATACTCATTCAACTCTTCCATAGATTTATGCGTGTCCTTGGTCTTCCCTTTGACATTCATCACCGTATTAAAAACATGTCAAACACATTTTTTTCGATGTGCATAACATCTAAATTGTGATGAATTATATTTGCCCTCCAATATGGCAGATCCCAGAATATGCTTCGTTTTCTCCGACCAGACGTTCGGGATATTTGCGCGTTAACGAGTGCTGCATCCAGTTCAGTGACTTTCAGAAGCCTCAATCTTTCTATTTCTGCCAAGACTTCTATCCCTGAGCGTACTTCCGGCGGTGGAGTCTCGACAGATCTTCTTTTTTGAAATCGTCATTTATCTTTTCGAAAACGGTGATCATGCTCAAGGAATCTTCGGTGATTGTCGAACCACGATTGCTTCCCACTGCACTTAAGAGTGAAGGCTTCTGACCATTCCATGCAGTAAGGACAAGCTTTTTGACCGGCCGTACTCCATCCGGACAACATAGAATATGCAGGGAAATCGCTGATTGTCCACATAAGGGCTGCTCGCAATTGAAAATTTTGTTTCTTAGATATATCGTACGAGGGAGCCCCAACCGTCCACAACTGATTTAATTCAGCGATTAGAGGTTGCAAAAACACATCAAGTTTATCTTTAGGATTCTTTGGCCTTGGTACAAGAACGCTCAGGAACATGAATTGTTCTTTCATGCACATCCAAGGAGGCAAGTTGTAGGGTGTGACTATGACGGGCCACGATGAGTATTGTGCTCCAAAACTTCCAAATGGTTGAAAACCATCTGTACAAAGACCCAATCTCACGTTTTGACTTTTAGCCGCAAAGCTTGGATTAGTCTTGTTGAAATGTTTCCAAGCTTCTGAATCGGATGGGTGGCGCATAACATTGTCTTCAGCCACTTGTTCAGCATGCCATATCATATCTTTCACTGCGGCATTAGATGCGTACAACCTCTGCAGACGAGGATTTAATGGAAAATAGTACATCTTCTTGTACGCGACACGAGCCTTCTGTCATTTTGTTTTTCCGTGAGGAACAGGTTTAAACTGAGGTTCATTGCATAATTTGCAACTTATCAAATCAGAATCATCTCTCCAGTAGATCATATAATTATTCTTGTAGCAGTCTATCTTCTCAACCGGTAAGCCCATACCCCTTAACAACTTCTTACTGTTGTAGAAGTTATCGGGTACGAGATTTTCTTTCGGTACAATCTCCTTGATTAATTCACTCAATTGATCATAACACTTTTGAGACATGTGATTCTCAGATTTCAAATTCATAAGACGGGAAACTAATAACAACTGAGTATGTGCTTCGCACCCCGAATACAATGGCTGATTTCCAGCTTTCAAAATGTCGTAAAAATTTTTAGCCTCAGCGTTCGGCAACTCTTCCATATCGGCCACCACCTCAAAATCAGGACCAACTGCATCTTGAACCATATTAATGTACTCGTTTGATGATTCTTCAGAAGGGATGTAAGAGGGTCCTCCAGCATGAAAATCGTGATGGCGTCCAGAGGTGGCTAGCCGGGTTTCTTCGTGGTAATTCCATCTATAGTAATTCGGCACGAACCCATGTTTTACCAGGTGGTACTTAATCTCATCGACGTCCAGGTAGATTTTATTCCTACATCTGCTACGATTACAAGGATATTTCAGTCTCTGTTCGTCCTTATGAGCGGAATGTGCTTGCGCAAATTTAATAAAACTCTCAAGTCCATCCACGAATATTGAGGATAAATAGTCGTCGTTGATTCGCTCGTACATCCAACTACGATCGAAACTCATCCTAACATTATACGGTTGTCAGATTTTTGAGTGTTAAGCGTGTTCTAGAAATCCAGAAATAATCCGTTTGTACATCTAACTACGATCATCAGCCATCCTAAGATTTTTGAGTGTTAAGCGTGTTCTAGAATTAAAGAAGGTGGCAAAATCTCGGCAGCATTACGAGAAGAATGAGTAATTCGAGTTATAATTGGTAGTGCTTCTATCCCATTCAAGAACATGACATTTAGTAGTATGTATTATCTTAAAATATGCATTTTTCTTAGATTCAAAATTTCGGCAGCATCTCCCCTCAGTTCTCGTAGTGCACGTATATTTCTGTGCACCCAAGAACAATTAGAGAAATGCAGAAACCAAAATTTCAAAATTAAAAAAAACATACACATAAGATAACCATACTACAAGTCACATTCTCAAACTATCCAAAAATGGGACAATTCGAAATTTAGTATCAAACTCTATATTTGATACTAAATCTCAAACGGGTCTAAGGAATATTGGAATAATTCAAAACTTAGTTTCAAATTTTTCTATTTGATATTAATTCTCAAACAAGTGATCTATATGCATCGCGTCACTTCGCCAAGGTTCCAAATAAGCAATTACCACCGTCACATTTTTGAAAAATATTTTGAAAATTTAAATAAAATCACGTGACACCCTATCACATTTTTAGAAAAAGAAATTGAAAACCCGCTATTGGAGGGACAACACCTCCCGGCCGGTGCCGTAACCCACGTCAACATCTGACAGTATACAACCAACAACACCAATGACAATAATATATATAAACAAAATTAAACCCCGGGCGATCATCACGGCCTCCCATGCATGTAAAATATACAAAAAATTTTAAATCCCGGCCGATCACCACGACTTCTCATGCATGAACAATATATATACAATATAATGGGTGCATACATGCATATATCAAAATATAGTTTGCCCCTAAAGTTTATCTAAATTTGAAAGCAAACCCTAATAATCTAAGTTAATACAATGATAAACCCTAATACAAGATTGCTTCTAGCTAGGTAGATTCTGAAGTAGACACGTGTTGTCTATAAAGAGTCGCACAACATTCGAATACAGGTCATCGTTTTCCTCGACCACCCTCACCATGTCTACTCCAAAAATCAAACGGCTCCTTGCTAGCATGGTCACTAAAAAAAGACGCCTTCATCGACTGTATCTACTACTGAATTATAGATGTTTGGAGCCGACATGGGGAGGGCTTTTGAGGAGGAAAATCTCTGTATGAATGTTGTATGCGCTCTTTATCGACAAGTCTACTCCAGAATCTACCCAAGCTTAATTATTCCAAAATTGAACCCTAATTATATAATTATTCCAAAACTGAACCCTAATCATATAATTATTCCTAAATTGAACCCTAATTATATAATTGTTCATAAATTAGACCCTAATTATATAATTATTCCTAAATTGAACCCTAATTATTTAATTATTTCTAAATTGAACCATAATTATATAATTATTCCTAAATTGAACCCTAATTATATAATTGTTCATAAATTAGACCCTAATTATATAATTATTCCTAAATTGAACCCTAATTATATGATTATTCCTAAGTTGAACCCTAATTAATTGATTATTCATAAATTGAACCCTAATTATGTAATTATTACTAAATTCAACCCTAATTAATTGATTATCCCTAAATTGAACCCTAATTATGTAATTATTACTAAATTGAACCTGATTATGAAGTTATTCCTAAATTGACCTTAATTGTGAATTATCCCTAGTTTAATCATAGTTGGGTAATTATGGCTAAATGAATCATAAATTATACCCTAATTGCAAATTAAAACCTAAATTAAACTATAATTACAAATTATACACTACACTATTACATAATTATAAATTATACCCTAAATTATTACATAATTATAAATTATATCCTAAATGAAACCCTAATTGCAAGTTAAACCTAAATTAAACAATAATTATAAATTATACCATACACTATTACATAATTATAAACCCTAACCTATAAACCCTAATTTCAAACCCTAACCTATAAACCCTAATCAACCAAATCAACAAATAAAATTAACAAAATAGAAATCAAATACATAAATTAAAACTCACCTTGTAAGAGATGGCGGTGAAAGTGGGCGACGGAAGGCTGAGGAGAGTGGCGGCCGACCGCGGGCTGTGGAGGCGGGCTGCGAAGACGGGCTGTGGAGCTTCCGGCGTCGAGCGGCGGTGGCTGAGGAGAGTGGCAGCAAGCGGTGGCTCGGCGGTCGGCAGTGGCTGAGAGTGGCGGCGGCGGAATTTCTCTTCTTCCTTCTTTCTCTTCTTCTTTCTTTCTCTTCTTCTCTTCTTCTTTCTTTCTGTGTGCGCAAGAACAGCGGGCGACTTGCTTGATTGTTTAATTAGGGCAAAGATTCCGAGGGAATTCAGACCCTCGGAAAACCGAGGGAATTGATCCCCCTCGGTTTTTACTATTTTTTTTAAATTAAATTATTTAAAAAATCGAAAAAATAGAAAAAAAAAATAAGAAAAATAGGATTTGTTTCAACAACGCAAAGACGCTCTCCTCCCCGCCCCGGTCATAACTTCTTGGGTTTCGTTTATATCTTTTTACTAATTTTTCTATTTTTTCGAATTTTTTCCATTTTTTTTATTTAAAATCAAAAAAAAACGCGTACTAAACGATCGAAGCCCGACCCTCATGGTTCCACGACGCCAAGACACACCCATCGCCCTCTCGTAAAAATCACAATGATTCGTTGCTTCGCTTTTCCAACCGAAGGAGTTGAATGATCGATCGTATCTTGTTGTTGGTCGAATCCCACAACACGTGTGGATACGCACGTGCTCGTTGGTATTTTTCGATCGAAATCGGGTCAAAACCACCCCACATGCCTAAGATGATAGGATTTGTTTCATTTTTACGGATTTTCTATTTTCTTTTTTCGAATTCTTTTAATTAAAAAACCGAGGGAATAACCAGGGAAGTTTTCCCTCGGATTTTATTTAATTAAAAAAATTCGAAAAAAATAAAATAATAAAAAATAGGATTTGTTTCCGGGACGCCGAGGCGCACCCCTACCGCCCCGGTCGTAAATGATGGGATTTGTTTATATTTTTTTACTATTTTTTCTATCTTTTCGAGTTTTTTTCCATTTTTTCATCTAAAAAAAAAAAATAGAAAAACGCGTACTAAACGATCGACGCCGACCCTCGTGGTTCCATAACGCCAAGACGCACCCCTCCCCGCCCCCGGTCGTAATTTCTTGGGTTTCGTTTATATTTTTAACTAATTTTTCTATTTTTTCGGGGTTTTTTCTATTTTTTTATTTAAAATCGAAAAAAATAGAAAATGCGTACTAAACGATCGACGCCGAGAAGCACCCATCGCCCTCTCGGCAAAATCACGATGATTCGTCACTTCGCTTTTCCAACCGAAGGAGTTGAATGATCGACCGTATCTTGTTGTTGGTCGAATCCCACGACACGTGTGGATACGCACGTGCTCGTTGGTATTTTTCGACCGAAATCGGGTCAAAACCACCCCACGTGCCTAAGATGATAGGATTTGTTTCATTTTTTACGGAGTTTCTATTTTTTTCTTTTTTTTTTCGAATTTTTCTAAATTAAAAAAAAACCGAGGGAATACCTTTTCCCTCGATTTTTTTAATTTAAAAAATTCAAAAAATATAATAAAAAATAGGATTTGTTTCCGGGACGCCGAGGCGCACCCCTCCCCGCCCCGGTCGTGAAATGATTGGATTTGTTTATATTTTTTACTATTTTTTCTATCTTTTCGAGTTTTTTTCCATTTTTCATCTAAAATAAAAAAAAATAGAAAACGCGTACTAAACGATCGACGCCCGACCCTCGTGGTTCCACAACGCCAAGACGCGCCCCTCCCCGCCCCGATCGTAATTTCTTGGGTTTCGTTTATATTTTTAACTAATTTTTCTATTTTTCCAGGTTTTTTTCTATTTTTTTATTTAAAATCGAAAAAAAATAGAAAACGCGTACTAAACGATCGACGCTGAGACGCACCCATCGCTCTCTCGGCAAAATCACGATGATTCATCGCTTCACGTTTCCAACCGAAGGAGTTGAATGATCGATCGTATCTTGTTGTTGGTCGAATCTCACGACACATGTGGATACGCACGTGCTCGTTGGTATTTTTCGAACAAAATCGGGTCAAAACCATCCCACGTGCCTAAGATGATAGGATTTGTTTCAGTTTTACGGTTTTTCTGTTTTTTCCATTTTTTTCAAATTTTTCTAAATTAAAAAAAAACGAGAGAATAGCCATTCCCTCGGTTCAAACTGAGGGAAATGGTATTCCCTCGGTTTTGTTTAAATTTAATAAAGTTCGAAAAAAATAATAAAAAATAGGATTTGTTTCCGGAATGCCGAGGTGCACCCCTCCCCACCCCGATCGTGAAGTGATGGGATTTGTTTCTATTTTTTACTATTTTTTCTATCTTTTCGACTTTTTTTCCATTTTTCATCTAAAATTGAAAAAAAATAGAAAACGCGTACTAAATGATCGACGTCCAACCCTCGTGGTTCCACGATGCCGAGACGCACCCCTTCCGCTCCGGTTGTAATTTCTTGGGTTTTGTTCATATTTTTAACTAATTTTTCTATTTTTCAATTTAAAATCGAAAAAAAACTAGAAAACGCGTACTAAACGACCGACGCCCGACACTCGTGGTTCCACGAAGCCGAGACGCACCCATCGCCCTCTTGGAAAAATCACGATGATTCATCACTTCGCGTTTCCAACCGAAGGAGTTGAATGATCGATCGTATCTTGTTGTTGGTCGAATCCCACGACACGTGTGGATACGCACGTGCAACGTATTTTTCGATCGAAATCAGGTCAAAATCACCCCACATGCCTAAGATGATAGGATTTGTTTCATTTTTACGGTTTTTCTATTTTTTGAATTTTTTTAAATTAAAAAAGAACAAGGGAATACATTTTCCCTCGGTTTCAAACCGAGGGAAATGGTATTCCCTCGGGGGTTTTTTTTAAATTTAAAGAAATTCGAAAAAAATAGAAAAAATAATAAAAAAAAAGGATTTGTTTCCGGGACGCCGAGGCGCACCCCTCTCCGCCCCGGTCGTGAAATGATGGGATTTTTTTTCTATTTTTTACTAWTTTTTCTATTTTTTCAAGCTTTTTTCCTTTTTTTTTTAAAATTTAAAATCAGAAAAAAAATAGAAAATGCTTACCTCGTGATTCCACGACGCCGAGACGCACCCCTCCCCGGCCCCGGTCGTAATTTCTTGGGTTTCGTTTATATTTTTTACTAATTTTTCTATTTTTTCGAGTTTTTTTTCTATTTTTTATTTAAAATCGAAAAAATAGAAAACGCGTACTAAACGATCGACGCCGACCCTCGTGGTTCCACGATGCCGAGATGCACCCATCACCCTCTCGGCAAAATACGATGATTCATCGCTTCGCGTTTCCAACGAGGAGTTGAATGATCGATCGTATCTTGTTGTTGGTCGAATCCCACTACAAGTGTGGATACGCACGTGCTCGTTGGTATTTTTCGATCGAAATCAGGTCAAAAACCACCCCACGTGCCTAAGATTATAGGATTTGTTCCATTTTTTACGGTTTTTTCTTTTTTTATTTTTTTAAAAATAGGAAAAATCGAGGGAATGGTTTCCCTCGGTTTTTCCTATTTTTTCTTATTTTTAAAAGAATACAAAAACGAGGGTTTATCGTTCCTCGGTTTTAAACCGAGGGAAGGCTTAGTCCCCTCGGTCTAAAACGAGGGAACCCCTCCCCCCCCCCCCCCCCCCTCGCGT
>BMAC01000505.1:36383-72398 GCA_014905375.1 Phtheirospermum japonicum
GCTGCTGCGAAGGGTTTACTGAAGGGCGACTCTTCCACCTCCTCCTCATCCCAGGCTGATAGAAGACAGATCAGAGAGCTCGAGGTGCAGGTCGAGGCTCAGAGGGCGCAGCTTGAGGCGTTGCAGCAGCAGGCAGCCGAGGAAAGGCGACAGCGTGCGGAGGAGCGCCGGCAGCAGGAGGATTTTTAGGCGCGGACGAATGCCCAGATGGCTGAAATGTACGCTCGTTTCCAGCAGCAGTTCCCCGCTCCCTATCAGCAGCAGCAGCAGCATTTTCCCCCTCCCCATCCATAGAACACTTTTATTTATCTAATAAACTTTGTTACTGTTTCGATCGAACGCATGTAATTCATAAATTTTCAAATATTTTTTTATTATAATTGATTTATTTCTTTGACTTTTCTTTAATTGATTTTTTCAATTTTTGGGAATTTTAATAATTAAACAAGAATTAAAAAATTAAAAATACCGAGGGAAAGTTCCCTCGGAATTTTGAAAAATCCGAGGGAATGGGACTCCCTCGGAAGTCCGAGGGAAATATATTCCATCGGATTTTTTCAATTTCCGAAGGAATAAAATCCCTCGGAATTCCGAGGGAATGGAAATCCCTCGGAATTCCGAGGGATTTTATTCCCTCAAAAATTGAAGTATTCCGAGGGAAATGTTTCCTCGGATTTCCCTCGGATTTCCGAGGGATTGTCCGGTAATGGTTCCGAGGGAAACAATCCCTCGGAATTCCCTCGGTTTTGTAATTCCGAGGAATTTATTTCCCTCGGAACTGATTTCCGAGGAAGGTTTTTTCGAGGGAATTTTTCCCTCAGAATTTCCCTCGGTTTAACCAAAACCGAGGGATTTTTTCTTAATTCGTGTATTCTATGGATTTGATCACTTTGCTAACAAGTGTGCTTGCACGTTAGCTGGTAATAATGTCAATGCTACCTTGAGTGATAATGAGCCTGAGGACGAATTTGAACTCAAAACTGAGGATCTTTACTTCCTTGATATTTTGAAGGAAGATTTTATCGATGTAAGTCACAATGCAATCGGGGATGGCACTATATTACCCATCGCATCCGTAAACACATTTGGTTCTGGTTAATTGTATGTGTGTCTACATGTTAATGAAAAATATGCTCAGTCTTGAATGGTAGTTGTAACTTTGTTGATACCGAGTTGATGCCTATGAGGAACTTCGAAACAAATGGAAAGATCAAAAGAAATAGATTGATGTTTTCACAAAAATGCACAAACATTTTACTTTGAAAAATCTTGAACATAAAACAACCATTGCTTGTTTCGAAGATGCTCTTACCCAAATTGAGGCTGAGTATGAAAGGGTTAGATTTGAACGTGATATCTCACTCAATACCCTAGATCATTTGAAAAGGTGAAGTACCAAGCTTGATGATTTCATTTCAAGTGGAGTCACACATAACAAAATTGGCTTTGGTTTTGAAAAACATAATTTCAAAAAGGGTTTTGATTCTTAAATCCCACTTAATGGAAAATGTTCTTTTAAACGAAAACCAGAACCAATTAAATGTCAACTTCTTTGTAATTATTGTAATATTCGGTGACATATTAGGACCTACTGTTATAAGCGAAAATCTGATGGTGTTAAAAAGATCTCTGAAAAGCAGATGCCACCGACAATGCCACCAGCATCTCCTCGCATCTCCGGCCGCATGCAATATGTTTGGGTTAAGAAATCAGATATCAACTGTAATGTTGTTCTCTCTGTTGTGAAAACAAAACCTCAAGGTTCTTGGTACCTAGATAGTGGCTACTCTCGCCACATGACTGGAAAAATTTGCAGGATATTAAATTCGTATATGGAGGTGGCTTCATTTGGTGATGGAGCTCATGGTAAGATCATTGGTATTGGTACTCTAAACTTTTGTGGATTACCTGAAGTTAAGGATGTTCTTCTTCTTGACAATCTTAAGGCTAATCTCTTAAGTAATAGTCAACTGTGTGATAGTGTCTTAACTGTGCAATTTAATAAAAACTCTTGTGATGTTGTTGATGCATCAAATATGTGTGTTATTTTAAGAATGTATTCAATTGATAATTGTTACAAGTTTATTCGTAGACAAGAAAACTACTATTTCTAGTCTAATGCCATCATGGATGCAATTTCAGACGTGACAACATTTGAGGTGGCATCAATGATCGCATAAAAAGACACCAAACCTGAAATGATAAGGTTGGACTGTATTGATAAATAGTGCTGACAAACGAGAAATTACACGCTAATTGACGGTTTAATTCTGGTGATTTTATGTGCTTAATATTATCATATATGCCTATTTCTCGTATAATTGTTATTATGAGAAATCAAGCACCAATCGTATATTTCTTCTCTATTTTGCAGTATTTGGTGCTATATTTATCGAAGGATGTCTCACAAGGAAGTAGAGAAACGAAGATTGACGAATCAAGGAGAGAAAAATCAAGAATCAGGATGATGCGTCGATGACGCGTCGATGCCGAGGATGGACCGCGTCAGTCGATGCCATGTCGATGCTCATGTTCTGAAGCGTCGATTGGAAGGGCGTCAGTCGATGCCCATGCAGGTCGACGCAGGCAGGTGATTCGCGTCGACGCCGAGGGCTAGTTCGCGTTAGTCGGCGCTCCGTCGATGCCGACTCGGCAGAATTATTTTAGGAAGAATCTTGGGCGGCAAGAAATAGGAATTCTATATAAACCCCGACCCTATTTCGTCCCAGAAGCATAATATAACATATCCTAGGGTTCTAAGGAGGTCCGTAGAGGTTCCAACTCGTCCCAAGTCATCCACACGCAAGAGAACTTGAATATTGACGTTCCAAGATGCAAGATTCAAATTCAACACATCATCTCTCCTATTTTATCAAGGATTATGTTTGTTTATCTGAACCTTTTCTTTTATTTTCTTAACTCCATGAGTGATTAAGTTTATTATCTAGTTCTAGGGATGTTGAAACCCTCGTGAAACTATGTTTAATTGATTTATACAATATTGTTGTTCGTTCGTCATATGCGATTGTTTGTGTTGTTCTATTTTCAATTTATGATTGCTTAATTCTTAATTTGGATTGATCACCTAGATTAGGGATTGGTTATCTATTCCCGTGTAATTGTTGTAATTACTATTTCTCTGAAGCAACTAATGATTGTAAATCGTTAGGGACAACACAACATAGGTTGAGTGAACCGAGCTTATTAATCTATTTGCCTAATTATTAATGCTGTTGTTGGGTTGAACCTAGAGAGCTTATTCTAGGTTATTCAATAATTAGATTCAATTAAAGAGCTTATTTTAATTGAGTACACAGTAAGGGTAAATTCGAGTAGTAGAGCTTATTGCTACTTAGGGTTTTTAGTCACATGTGATGAATGGATTATGATATTGTGGTTGGTTAAATGAGTGAATCGAGGGTGGAAACTGAACTAGAACTAGGCTTTTATTATTATTGAATTCTTCGTTAATTGTTTTCTTGCTAGCTTAATTGCTTGTTTATTTTATTAGTTAAATTAATTCCCAATTCCTTACCCCAATTATTTATTTAAATAAAATACGAGTCATCACAATCTAACCACACTCCTCGTGGGTTCCACCCTTACTTATCGCTACTACTAGTCAGTGGAGAGAAGCTGAGGAAAATAAATATTTAATTTGACGCTTAACGACGAGCGGTCAAATTTTGGCGCCATTGTCGGGGAGTGACGCGTTAAATTGTAATTTTTAGTATTTTAGTATTTTATTTTATTTTTAATTTTGTTTGAACGAATTGAACTCTTGTTGAGTGTTTTCTCAGGTGAATGAACTTGAGATCATCCAGGAAGAAGAATTTGCATTACTATCCGGAAATCAACAAGAGAGGCCGTGAGTTGAAGAAGAAGTCGAGCTCGGAGCAGGTATTACCCAATTACATATCCGAGGACTCTTCGAGCGAGAGTGAAGAACGAGAAAACGAGATGATGGCTGCTCAAGCGGAACGAACGTTGAAGGAGTTGGCAAATCCCGACCTTCCTCAACAACCTTTATGCATTACCTTTCCAACGGTGAACGATGCTACATTCGAGTTACGATCCGGACTAATCCATCACCTACCTTCATTCCATGGACTCACTGGCGAGGATCCGCACAAACACTTGAAAGAGTTCCATGTCATATGCACAAGCATGAAACCCGCTGGAGTCACAGACGAGCAAATCAAGTTAAGGGCATTCCCCTTTTCATTGAAAGACTTAGCCAAGGACTGGCTTTACTACTTACCTTCGGGATCCATCACTATGTGGGGGGCTATGGAGAAAACATTCTTGCAGAGGTACTTTCCCGCATCACGAGTGGCAAATCTTCGAAAGGACATTTGTGCGGCTAGGCAGATGCAAGGAGAAACATTGCACGAATACTGGGAACGATTCAAGAGGCTAGTTGCAAGTTGCCCTCAACACCAAATGGGCGAGCAACTTTTAATTCATTATTTCTATGAGGGATTGTACCTTACTGATCGAAACATGATTGATGCCGCTAGTGAAGGCACCTTGATGGACAAGACACCGACAGCAGCAAAAGAACTAATGTCGAACATGGCAGCCAATTCTCAGCAATTCGGCAGTCGTGATTCTTCATTGAAATCGGTAGACGAGCTGGGTATTGATTTACTACAAACCCAATTAAGTGAGTTGAAAGCCATGATGAGTACGGGAGGAGCTCCAAAGGTTCGACCATGCGGTTTTTGCGAAACATTGGAGCATGTTACTGACGAATGCCCACATTTTTACTCAGCACGCGAGGCACACATGAACGCCTTGGGAACCGAAAATGGGCAAGGGAGGAAGTACGACTCGTACCCCCACACCTTCAGTCCAAGATGAGGCGACCACCCTGGTTTTAGATGGAGGGATCAGCAGGGAAATATACAGCAAGGGAATATACCTGGAAATCAAGATCAAGGGCCCTCCCAAGCTCAACAAAAGGGACAAAATTTCCCGAATCAATACAACAACCAACAGCGGAAAGAGAATGCATCCCCACATTTGGATGAAATGGTGAGATCATTAGCGACAAGCATAAAAGGCCTAGAGACCCAAATGAGTCAAATGGCGGAACACATAGTCAAACTAGAAGCACGAGGCAGTGGCCGATTACCTCCTCAAACCGAGGTGAATCCGAAAAATGTGAGCGCTGTTACGACACGAAGTGGCAAGAAAGTGGAAGGGCCTGCCAATCCAATGCTAGAGCCGGAAAATGAAGACAAAATGGAGGAAGAAGACTCGGAGCCAAAACATGCTGAAAAGGGTAATCCTAAACTTTCTAATAATTTTAATAACCCCGTTTTTTCTCCTCCTAGGACCGAGCCACTTCCGTTTCCATCAAGAATTAAACGCCAAGCTAAAGAAGACACGGAGAGGCAAATACGAGACGTTTTCAAAAATGTGAAGATCATTATTCCACTTGCCGATGCGATCAAGCAAATTCCTCGTTACGCCAAGTTCCTCAAGGACTTATGTACTAATAAGAGAAGGTTAAAGGGGTGTGAAAAGGTCCTAATGGGAGCGAACGTGTCGGCCGTATTCCAAAAGAGCTTGCCACAAAAGCGGAATGACCCAGGCATGTTTTTCATTCCATGCACGATTGGAAACGTGCGAGTCGAGCCATGCTAGATTTGGGGGCATCAATAAATGTTATGCCACGCACCATTTTCGATTGTTTGAAGGTTGGACCATTGAAGAAAACAGGGGTAGTAATCCAACTTGCCGACCGAAGCACTGCCTACCCTGATGGCGTTGTTGAAGATGTCCTCGTAAAGGTGGATGAGTTGATTTTCCCAGCTGACTTCTATGTGTTGAGCATGAATGAGTCCGCATCAAAATCACCACCTATCTTACTGGGGTGACCATTTTTGAACACTGCTCAAACGAAAATCGACGTTACTCGAGGCACTCTGACAATGGAATTTGACGGTCATATTTGTCAATTTAATATTTTTGATGCTATGAGATTTCCTGACTGTGATAACTTTGTTTTTGCACTTGATTGTTTTGACTCTCTAGCGCAGGAATTTCTCGAAATGCATAAACAAGATGAGCTTGAAACGACGATCACACGAAGTTTGGGGAAGGACTCATTGCTTTTGGGTTACCCTCCAACTGAGCTAACAGGGGAGGACGATGCATGAGAGCTAATGACGGCCTTGTGCACACTTAACGCAAAACCGAGAGAAGAGGACGTGAATTTCATCAAACTTCCCGACTAGCATGAGAAAGCCGTTCCATCCATAGTCAAGGCACCGGAGCTCGAACTAAAAGACCTGCCGGAGCATTTGAAGTATATTTTCTTGGGAGATAACGAAACACTGCCTGTGATCATTTCTTCTCGCTAGGACAACCTCCAAGAGGCGTCACTGCGACAAGTACTCAAAGATAATAAGCAAGCAATCGGGTGGACCATAGCGGATTTGCGAGGGATAAGTCCTTCAATGTGTATGCACCGAATTTTACTCGAAGAGAATGCTGCACCATCTAGGGAACCCCAAAGACGACTAAAACCACCGATGATGGAAGTGGTAAAGAAGGAGATTCTAAAACTGCTTGATGTTGGGGTGATTTACCCCATTTCTGACAGTCGGTGGGTAAGTCCAACTCAAGTCGTTCCAAAGAAGTCGGGTGTCACGGTGGTCGAGAATCAAGAAGGCGAACTGGTTCCGACAAGGATTCAAACGGGATGGCGAGTTTGTATTGATTATCGTAAGCTTAATGACATGACTCGCAAAGACCATTTTTCTCTTCCATTTCTTGATCAAATGATTGAGAGATTGGCGGGCCATTCATACTACTGCTTTTTGGATGGCTACTCAGGATATTTCCAAATTCCTATAGCACCCGAGGATCAAGAGAAGACTACCTTCACGTGCCCCTTTGGCACATTTGCCTATCGCTGCATGCCATTTGGACTTTGCAATGCACCGGCCACATTCCAACGATGTATAGTAAGTATCTTTTCGGAATACGTTGGCGAGATTATAGAGGTCTTTATGGATGATTTTAGCGTTTATGGCAATTCTTTTGAGGTATGTCTTGAAAACTTATCTTTAATTTTGAAACGTTGTGTCGACACTAATCTTGTACTAAATTGGGAAAAATGTCATTTTATGGTAGAACAAGGTATATTTTTAGGACACATTGTTTCTTTAAAAGGAATAGAAGTCGATAAATCTAAGATTGATACCATAGCTGCGTTGCCTTACCCCGCCAATGTGCGGGAAGTTCGTTCTTTTCTTGGCCATGCAGGATTTTATAGAAGATTTATCAAGGACTTTTCGAAGATTGCATCGCCACTTTGTAGGCTCTTGCAAAAAGATGTGGAGTTTGAGATCAATGAAAAATGCAAGAAGGCCTTTGACACACTGAAGGAGCGGCTGACCACTTCTCCAGTTATCCAAGCTCCGAGGTGGGATCTACCCTTCGAGATAATGTGCGATGCAAGTGACTATGTTGTGGGAGTCGTTCTAGGACAGAGGGTGGACAAGGCAACCCATGTGATCTATTATGCATCGAGGACCTTGAACCCGGCCCAAGAAAATTATACTACCACGGAGAAGGAGCTTCTAGCTGTTGTTTTTGCCCTTGAGAAGTTCCGTTCATACATCATTGGATCAAAGGTGGTGGTTTTTAGTGATCACGCGGCCCTACGACATCTACTTACAAAGAAGGAGACGAAGCCAAGACTCATACGGTGGATTTTACTACTCCAAGAATTTGATTTGGAGATCAAAGACAAAAAGGGAGCCGAGAATACCGTGGCCGACCACCTTAGTAGATTAGTGCATGAGGGGGACGATCTAGAACTTGATGAGAGATTTCCGGATGAGCAACTACTTGCGGTTGAACACGTGGATCCATGGCACGCTGACTTAGTAAATTTTCTAGTTGCTCGTGTGTTTCCAACAGGGCTGACGAAAGCAAGGAGGGACAAGTTGAGGAGTGATGCGAAGTATTATGTGTGGGAAGATCCATACCTTTGAAGGTATTTTGCTGATCAAGTCATTCGAAGATGCGTCCCCGAATCGGAATCCCACGCTATTCTTTCATTTTGCCATTCTCATGCATGTGGAGGACATTTTGGATCGAAGAGAACTGCGCATAAGGTACTTGACAGTAGTTTTTATTGGCCATCCCTATTTCGAGATGCGTATGAGTTTTGTAAGGCATGTGATAATTGTCAACGCACGGGGAACCTTTCACGAAGAAGTCAAATGCCACAAGTGCCCATAATGGTTTGTGAAATTTTTGATGTCTAAGGCATCGACTTTATGGGCCCCTTCCCGAATTCATTCAAAAATATTTATATTTTGCTGGCGGTGGATTATGTCTCCAAGTGGGTGGAAGAGAAAGCCACCTAAATTAATGACTCGAAGGTTGTTGCACGTTTCATTAAATCTCGGATCTTCTCAAGGTTCGGGATCCCTCGAGCTATGATAAGCGATCGTGGCACCCACTTTTTCAACAAAACGGTGGAGGCATTGCTCCGAAAGTATGGTGTTGCTCATAGGCTTTCTACGGCCTATCATCCTCAAACAAATGGACAAGCCGAAACTTCGAACCGAGAAATCAAGTCCATCTTGGAAAAGACCGTCAAAGCAAAACGTAAGGATTGGAGCATCAAGCTGAAGGATGCACTGTGGGCATATCGCACGGCATTTAAGACACCAATTGGGATGTCGCCGTATCGCCTCATCTTTGGGAAAGCCATGTCACTTGCCGATGGAGCTCCAACACAAGTCGTTTTGGGCCATGCAACAGTGCAACTTTGATTTTGATGGAGCCTGGGGCGCTAAGGAAGTTGCAACTACGAGAATTGGAGGAAATCCAGAACGAAGTGTTTGAAAATTCGCTAATGTATAAAGAGAAGATGAAAGCGTTTCATGACTTGAAGATCTCAAGGAAGGATGTAACATCCCAAATTTTTATTACGTATATATTTTAGTTTTTAAGCTCAATTAGCAGAATTCCATGCATTTATTTATTAAGTTCATATTTAAGTTATTGGGATTTACTTTTAAATTGAAATTTATGGGCTCATTTCATGAATGGCCCAACGAAAGAACGCCCGGTACATTATAGCATTCCTCAGTTCCTTCCATAATTCCTTACGATTTTTCCGGCAAGTGATAACAATCCTAGAATATTAGAACTCCTAAACCTAAAGTTTAAAACTCCAAAACCTAAAGTTTTTAACCAGAACCCTTTTTAAACACTTTACAATCGGCCGCAACCAAAAACAACAATATTTCTCAGAACACACAAAGTTAGAAAATACAAAAAAAAAATACGAAGTACTATTGCCGTCAACCAAAAACAACAATATTTCTCAGAACACACAAAGTTAGAAAATACAAAAAAAAAAAATACGAAGTACTATTGCCGTCGTTTACAAAATTAAGGGGTCGTCGTTTAGTCGCAGTGTGGTCGTCTCCCTCAAGCAGGTAACTCCTCTGAATCCAATTCTTCTTGCTAAATTAGTTTTTACGTTTTCTTGGGCGTACGATGACCACAAACTCCTGAAAAATCATAGAAAGTAAGCAAACCCAAACGAAACCAACTCCATCCCTAATAACACGAGCCGATTCTCGATATTTCATCAAATTATTTTTGTTTTTTAATACGCTGCCTCACCAAATGAAGAGTCCTAGATCCACTCCAGGTTAATCGTCCAACCGTATGAAGCAGCTCGAGTTCTAAAAAAGCAAGAACAAGACGAAATGAAACATGATTAATATCTTATCTAAACGTCTTTGTAGACTAAGCCAACTTTGCCAAATCCCAAAACTTAACGGATAATTCTATATTCTAGCTGACATTTTTCTAAACAAAATAATAATTATAAATTAAGATGTCTATTAAAATATATTAGAAAGAGCTATCGGTGTAAAATGTGTATTTTCCTTTTTTTTAAGTAGTGTTTAAAGTACAATCTGTTGACAATCCCACCTATTTACTAATGATGCTAACACGTACCTTATACGTAATCTAATTAGAGCCCACAAATGTCTCATTATCATTGCTCTAGATGTTGGGGTCACTCGACTTTGCGACAAATTCAGACGTTTTTATATAAAAAAAATGGGAACTAAACTTTTCAAACCCAGAAATAATTGAGGCCTGGAAGCCCGAGTCAACCGAGTTGATCTGAGCCAACCACTGTTGCAGCCGAGTCGACCCATTAGAATTTCCAATCAAACCGGATGCAACCTGTAACCGAGAATCTGCAATTTCACTCACCTCAATCCCAAAACGGATGGGCCCGTAACCCATCGAACCAAAGTCAGCCAATCAAACCCGTCGCTCCTGTTCCGGTCCGGCCGTACGCGGCCCTGTGGTGAGCAAGCGAGCGTCGTTTTGTGTGTGAGTCAGTGGCAGGCATGATGCTTCAATCTAATTTTGTTCGTCATTTGTTTTCGAGTTTCAGAATTTGGGGGATTTTTGAATTAAGATTTGGTTTTCAAATTGAGGGTTTGATTTTCAAAGAAAGGTTTGGGATTTCTCTAATTTTGTTGCCTCTGAATTGTTAGATTTACTTTTGTTTTGGGTGTGTGTGTGTGTGAGCGTGTTTTTGAGAGCAGGGAAAGAATGGAGGAGAGAGGGAGACAAGAGGTTGATGTTTTGCAGATTTGTGAGAAGGTGGGTGACGTGAGGGGAGTATGTATATTGTGTTGGGTTTGTAGAAGTGGTGTGGGCTTGGGCCTGTAAGTCTTGGGTTGGGTTGAGCCTTATAAGAGAAGTGGGTTAAGTCTTGGTTTTAGGAACCCTTTTTCTTGAGCCTGTTTCAATTCTTTTTCCAAGCCTATTTCCATTTATTTCATTTTACTTTATTTTAAAATTGTTTTCTAAAAATTTAATTGTTCTATCGTTAAGGAAACGAGGATTCTGAGGACTAGGATCATTTCACGTGTTGCATTCAAGTCAAGCTATTTTTCTGCATAAACGAGGTGTGGATATTTAACTCAAAATCCTTTTAAATTCAAGTTCATATTAATTGCTCTATATGTTATAGTTTATGGTGATTTCATGACAATGATACAATTATAAAATGACTATGTATACATAGAGTCGCGCGACAGCACAGAACAATTATCGGTCAGGGACCTTAATGGGTCCGGGGTCTACGGATCCTTGGGATGGCCCACCGTACTGCACAGAACAATTATCGGTCAGGGACCTTAATGGGTCCGGGGTCTACGGATCCTTGGGATGGCCCACCGTACTGCACAGAACAATTCTTGGTCAGGGACCTTAATGGGTCCGGGGTCTGCGGATCCTTGGGATGGCCCACCGTACTGCACAGAACAATTATTTCTATGTATTATTTCCATATTTTACTATGATGCTATGTTATGTTGAGAAATTAATTATGAACTGTATCTCCACTGAGTCGTTGTATACTCATCCCTTTTCTTCAAACATTTTTCAGGTTAAGTGAAGTCGAGCAGAAGCGTGGTGGTGGCGACGATAATAAATTAAGTTATTTTTTTGTTTCTACTCTAATCGAAAGATGGTTAACTTTTTAAGTATTTTATTTCGTATTGAACATTATTTCTCTTTAATTATTCACTTTGTTTGAATAGAAAGAGTTGGATTGAGTTCAATAAAATCGTTTATTTTTATTGCTTGTTTATTTTTAAATTAGTTGAAAATATTACAAAAAGTAAAGTCCCTCATATTACTTTTATTAAATAATAATTGCTTCCACTTGTATTTCTCGCTATGAGAAACTGGGGCGTTACAAAGGAGTTCGTAGTGGGCGAAAAAGTGCTACTTTTTCATTCTCGCCTTAAGCTATTTCCCGGTAAGTTGCGTTCAAGGTGGGTTGGACCGTTTGTTGTCACCCACGTATTCCCGCATGGTGCGGTGGAGATTTTTAGCCCGAAGACGAACAAGACGTTCAAGGTGAATAGACACCAACTCAAACTGTATTATGAAGGGTTTCGCTCCGTTGATGAGGAACGGATGGAGTTGGAAGCACCACCTATGACTTGATCAAGGGAATAAGTCGAGCCAACGACTTTAAACAAAAGCGCTTGTTGGGAGGCAACCCAATGTTTACTTGTTTTATTTTTTATTTTTATTTTTCTTGCAGCTTCGGAGGCGATGACTTGTTTTGGATGTGTGGGCCACTTTTCAAAGGACCGAGCATAATGATCAATAGGACCAAGACCCTCGACATTTCCCCGGGTGATTTCTTTTCCTACTCTTTCCTCATGATATTATGATGTGCTTGTTCTTGTTTTGCATTCGCTTGAGGACAAGCAATGTTTAAGTTTGGGGGAGTGAGTTATTGTGGTTATATTAAGGAGTTTGTACTAAAAATTTGAGAAATTTTGACAATTTTTGTGATAAACACCGGGGGATTAAAAGAAAATGATTAAGAGTACTTGCTTGAATTGCCTTGATGAACTACGTTTCGGTTAAAGTCTTTAGTCGTCATTTGATTTAGAGGTCAAAGGTACGCATGTTAGTGCTTTTTGTGATTCATATGTGGGGTGTCAATTCTAGATTATTGTGTTGCTGATGTGTATTTGTGGTTGCCGTACTCAATATGAGTTGTGTGGGGCCTTGAAGTTGGCGGTTGTGTGAAAATATCTCATTAGTAGAAACAGAAGTCAAATAAAGTCCGGTTGGGGTATGCTGGCATGGTGAAAGTAGAAAATTGAAAAATCAAAAAGAATTGAGGTGCCGAAACAGCTGCCTATCCGTATTTATCAAGTGCATTCGCTTACAAATTTCAAAGAGCGAAGTCCAACGAAGATGCTAGTAGCTCAACAATTCATGCACGTGCTCAAAGGGCGCATCACACTATCGAATTCTCATAACATGGTGGAGGTGAACTCAACAAATCAAACACCCAATCAAGACAATCCTCCTATCCAGCGCCTTATCATCATTATGAAGTCAAGGACGGTAGTGCGGAGCTGCGGGCCTCAATTGAAAAAAATAAATAAATGGGAGAGGACGAGATGTTTGATCAATTCCAACGATGGATAGAGCCAAACCATTGAGTAGTGAGGGGGCACCATAGTGCATTGACGTGACGTGTATAAAAAGGGGTTGCCAAGCTACTGGGATCACCTAGGCCAATACATGAAACGTCTAAGATTTCTAAAAATATAGTGGTGTCTAGAGTCCGAATAAATTCACTTGGGTAATTTGAGTGAGTTACTTATATTATGTTTGTCCTATGCTTTAATTCTTCATATTTCTTGAGGACAAGCAAGGTTTAGGTTTGGGGGATTTGACAAACAAGAAATTACACGCTAATTGACGGTTTAATTCCAGTGATTTTATGTGCTTAATATTATCATATATGCCTATTTCTCGTATAATTGTTATTATGAGCAATCAAGCACCAATCGTATATTTATTCTCTATTTTGTAGTATTTGGTGCTATATTTATCGAAGGATGTCTCACAAGGAAGTAGAGAAACGAGGATTGACGAATCAAGGAGAGAAAGATCAACAATCAGGATGATGCGTCGATGCCGAGGATGGACCGCGTCAGTCGACGCTCATGTTTTGAAGCGTCGATTGGAAGGGCGTCAGTCGACGACCATGCAGGTTGACGCAGGCAGGTGATTCGCGTCGACGCCGAGGGCTGGTTCGCATCAGTCGACGCTCCGTCGACGCCGACTCGGCAGAATTATTTTAGGAAGAATCTTGGGCGGCAAGAAATAGGAATTCTATATAAACTCCAACCCTATTTCATCTCAGAAGCATAATATAACATATCCTAGGGTTCTAAGGAGGTCCAGAGAGGTTCCAAATCGTCCCAAATCATCCACACGCAAGAGAACTTGAAGATTGACGTTCCAAGACGCAAGATTCAAGTTCAACACATCATCTCTCCTATTTTATCAAGGATTATGTTTATTTATCTGAACCTTTTCTTTTATTTTCTTAACTCCATGAGTGAGTAAATTTGTTATCTAGTTCTAGGGATGTTGAAACCCTCGTGAAACTATGTTTAATTGATTTATGCAATATTGTTGTTCGTTCATCATATGCGATTGTTTGTGTTGTTCTATTTTCAATTTATGATTGCTTAATTCTTAATTTGGCTTGATCACCTAGATTAGGGATTGGTTATCTATTGCTAGAAATAGGATTGCTTCCCGTGCAATTGTCGTAATTACTATTTCTCTGAAGCAACTAATGATTGTAAATCGTTAGGGACAATACAACATATGTTGAGTGAACCGAGCTTATGCGTTTGTTGCCTAGACTAATCTATTTGCCTAATTATTAATGCTATTGTTGGGTTGAACCTAGAATGCTTATTCTAGGTTATTCAATAATTAGATTCAATTAAAGAGCTTATTTTAATTGAGTACACAGTAAGGGTAAATTCGAGTAGCAGAGCTTATTGCTACTTAGGGTTTTTAGCCGCATGTGATGAATGGATTATGATATTGTGGTTGGTTAAATGAGTGAATCGAGGGTGGAAACTGAACTAGAACTAGGCTTTTATTATTATTGAATTCTTCGTTAATTGTTTTCTTGCTAGCTTAATTGCTTGTTTATTTTATTAGTTAAATTAATTCCCAATTCCTTACCCCAATTATTTATTTAAATAAAATACGAATCATCACAATCTAACCACACTCCTCGTGGGTCTGACCCTTACTTATCACTACTACTAGTTAGTGGAGAGAAGCTGAGGAAAATAAATATTTAATTTGACTCTTAACGACGAGCGGTCAAGTGCTTTATGGTAAGAATCAACTACTATGTATCCTCTATTGACCCTATAAATCTTTGTGAATCTCTAAAAGGTGAGTTTCGGCATTTGGCTATGCAAAGTAAGCTTGATAAACACACTAATAAAGATGGTTGGGACCTTGTTCCCCTTCCCACTGATAAAAACATGATGGAAACAATGTCGTTTTTGAAAATAAACTTTATGAGCATGAGAATATTGCACATAACAAGTCTTATTTGCTTATTCAAAATAGTTTACAAGAAAAGGAGTCTTTTTATGATGATCAGTTCTCACTGATAGCTACATTTGATAATATTCATTTTATGCTAGCTATAGCTTGTCATCTTGATCTTAAACTTCACCACATTAATGTTAAGAATTTCTTTTTTAATTGTAATCTTAGTGAGGATGTGTATGTTACTCAACCCCATGGTTTTGAGAATCTTTGTAAGCCTGATCATGTGTTCAAGATTAAGAAGGCTCTCTATGGTCACAAAGAAGCGACTCATGCGTGGTTTTACAAACTCACTAATTTGCTCCTTATGTTTTTTAAAGGGGTGAAGTTAATAAATCCATGTTTGTTCAAAAAATTTATAACAGCATTCTTATTGCACAAGTTTATGTGGATGATATTATTATTGGATCTTCATTTGAATCTCTAATCAAGTTCTTTGTAGATTCCTTGTCCTCCACTATCAAGTTAAGTATGGTTTGTGAGTTAAGTTATTTTTTGGGTATAGAAATCAATCAATTACATGACGGCATGTTTATTTCTCAAAGTAATTATGCTCAAAACTTGCTAAAATATTTTAATCTTGAAAAGACTTCTCACTTCAAAAATCATATAGGTTCAAAGTTATCAAAAGATTTTGATACTAGTGGTGTAAATCTCACGTTGTATAGAATCATGGTAAAAGATTACTTTATTTAGATGTTAGTTGTCTTGATATTATGTATAGTGTCTGTAATTGTGCTTGTTACCAAGATGATCCTAGGATCACTCATTTAAAGGCCGTTAAATGTATCATTTATTACATAGGTGGCATAAGTGAGTTAGGGGTTTGGTGTACAAAAGACCTTAATGCAATTCTTGTAGGTTTTGGTGAGTCTGACTAGGGAGGTGATGTCCCTGATAGGAAAAGTACAACTAGTGCATGTTTTTATCTTGGAAATAACTTGATATCTTGGCTTAGTCAGAAGCAAAACTGTGTTTCTTTGTCTACAACTGAGTTTAAATATGTAGTTATAGGAAGTTTTTATTCCCAATTGTTATGGATAAATCAAATGATTGAGGACTATGATTTACACAGTGACACTCTTACTATTTTTCGTGGTAACTCTAGTGCTATTGACATTTCTAGGGATCAAGTTTAGCATTCTCATACAAAACACATCACTTTATACGAGATTTGGCTGAGAAAGCCACTATTTGAATGAAGTATGTCAACATTGAAGATCAGCTTACAGATATTTTTACCAAGGCATTATATTATGAGGGATTTTTCTCTTTGAGAAGATCTCTCAATATGTGCTCTATATGAATATGAGTCGCATGCCGCAGCATTTACCTAACATCAGTCATGATATTTTATATTACGTGATTTATTTTAAGTTATTAGACATACCTTACATAGTGTCTTAATTGTTGAAGTTACTGCTCTAAACATGGGTTGGTGAAAGGGATGAATGTTCTCAAAAACCAAGATGTGAGTTGTTTATATATATGTATACGGTCTCTATGCATCACATGCACACACTCCTTTTTGAATTACCTTGCATTAATTGACCTCTCTTCTCTCTCTTTCTTTTTGCTTGAGTGTGACCCTTGAGTTGATAGCTACTTGCAAGCATGGAGAAGATCTTTTCAAGTGTCAAGTTACTTCTTGCTAGTCCAAGAACCAATTTATCTTTCTCACCCTCCTCAGACTACTCTGCTCTAAGCAACACCACCACTCCTGAATTCACCACCATGATGGATGCCATCCCGGATGTGCTAGCTGATGTGACAACACCTGGGGCTGCATTTGCTCTTAGGTCACCGTCCCTATTGTTCAAGCCACTCTATCACCACCGAGTGCACTAAAGCCACCTCCTTCCACTGACAATAAGTTCACCACTCCTTTTGAGTCTCCAGCCTCCTCCCCGCTGCGTCCTACTCCTATCAACACTCCTTCACATGACCTGACAAATGTCTTGGTCCTAGTCAAAGAGTCAATTGAAACACATTCTTCTCTATTCCCAGGAAATCAAGAGAATGGAATCGACGTTGAGAACCCACCAAGCTTCGATCTCATCCTTGATTCGCTCAAACCCAACAACATGTTGTCATCTCGCAAGTTCAAAAGCCTATATGGCTATGAACCTAAGGTCTTTGAGTCTCCAGATTTTATTTACAATGTGTCCAATATAGGTGGGTTGAGATACTAAAAGAAGAAGACCCAGAAGAAGCCTAAGAATAAAAGTTTGAAGAAATCGACATAAAGTTTCGAAGAAAGGGGGAGATGTAGTCGCAGATGTGATTACTAATATTTCCAAGATCCCTACCAACTTTGACTTGTCATCTACAGTTGGTACGCGTGAGTCCCCTATGCCAATGGAGGACTTTGACTCCGCTTCAGAGGCCTCGCAATATTTTGTGGCCAGGCATACTCGTTCCTCCTCCGCTCTGGTGTTTCATTCGACAATGATCTAGTACCCACTGGTCGTGCTCTTCTAAATCTCCTAAAGGGAAAGGGCATTGTGGTTATCCTTTCACGTCATTCGGCCAAGACGATGCCTGAGATCTCAAGTGATGAGACCTCTCTGCTGGAGAAAATTCGAGCTCGTGCACGCCCATAAATGAATTTACAAGCAAATATGCTGGAGATGAAGACTACGATAACCCTATTTTCAAGTATGCGTTTGAGGATGCTACCAGGAATGCGGTTCCTGATCCTGCTGAGAATGTGATCACATTTGCAATCTCATCTGATCCATACAATGATGTGGGTAGTGCTTTTACTATCACTTTTTATACTGCAGTTGCTCATGACTGGTACAAGATGTTTGTTGGCCGATCTTAGATCAATGAGAAATGTCTTCACTCGTCGACATTCCAAATCTATAACTTCGACAAGTTTTTCAAGTTCCGGTAACTCATGCACTCCATTGAAGATGTTGTGTCATTCAAGATAGCTTTAGTGTATGAGTTCTACTCAAATCTCAGTGACAAAGTTCGTGATCCCGCCTTTCCGAGATATGGGCATGTGTATGTGTGTGGGGAATCTTCAACTTCACACCAGCCATAATCAATGAGTTATTTGACACTCCAGATGCTGATGAAGAACCCGAGGAAAATGATTTTACTCGGATGATCAAGTTCTTGACGAGTGATCGAGCCAATTGCCTTCTTCCCAACTGACATTCTTTTATGAATTTTTTCACAAAGTGTGTTACAGCAACTGGACATCTACAAATAACAACTCCAGAGTCACTAAGCCTCATTCCCAAATTCTCCACTGAATGGGAACACGGATGCCATCCAACTTTGGCGCCCATGCCTTGGATGTTGTCACATTCTTCACCACATCCTCTCCGAGAAAGTGGGAATTCCCATTTCCCAATTTGATCTTCAGAGTGCTCGTGTCCCAAGATCTGGTTCCCCTAGTTCCTCCACTCGGACGTTCGGATGTATTTTGTGCAAGGTTCAAAAAGGCGTGAGGCATGACAAGGTGGTAATGCCAAGCCTCAAGCCTTGGAAGCCTAGGCGTGAAAATGCATTTTCAAATTTTTTTTTTTATTTATTATATTATTATAATAATTAAAAAAGTATATATTTGGTTAACAAATTTGTCAACAGATTTTCAATAAAGTTAGCAAAATACTAATCATATATATAAAATCAATGTATTATTCATGGTCTCATGCAAGATGATCATATTTTTAATGTATAAAATCATACTTTTCAAAACAACTATTCACATTTTTTTGAAAAGTATGAATTTTACAATAAAAACTTGATGTTTCACTGTAAAAGTGTGATCATCTTATGAAACTGTATTCATAAGATGCTCTTACAATATTTTTTGTAAAATATTAATTATTTAACCCTTTTTTGGTGTCATTCTAGACTTTGTAATATTTGGCTAAATTTAAAAAAAAAAAAACAAGTTACTCATCTAAAAGGTATGCGCCTTTTCAAGCCTTGGAATGCCTAAGCACGCCTAAGTGGTCAACAAAACAAGTTGACCACCTTTTTGCATGCCTATGTACTAGGAGATGTGTATTTCCGGCGCCTCACACCTAGGCGCCGCCTTTTGCCATCTTTTAGAACACTAATTTTATGTCACCCCACCGCTTGTCAATGCTAAGAACCAGTTGGTTGATATCCTAATGGTTTACTCCGATGATGAAGATATCTCTTCTAATCATGATGGTTCTTCTCCTGCTCACCCTACTTTTTCATTCTTCTCCTATTCTTGATATCGCCCTGAATGTCATCCCAAATGCTACTCTGGATGTTGCCGCAGATGTATTCCGCATTTCTGCTTACATTCGCAAACCTGCAGAGTCTGCCCAGAGTCTATTGATTCTAGTGTCTCATTTGATTTTGCTGGGTCAACTGCAGTATGCTAATGAGGCTATTTCTCATTTTACTAATCTCCCTTCCTAGCTTCTCGGCCTGCTGTTCGATGCTGCTCTTTTTGGCCAAAAAGGGGGAGATGTAGTTGAAGATTCTGGTGTTCATGGTTCTGGTTTGGCTGCTTCTACTCAAAAGATTGTGTTCAAGGGGATTTCTGGCTTCAGGGGGAATTGATCAATCAGTGGATGTTGTTATCAATGACGTTGCATGATTTTGAAACTGCTGCTGTGAAGAACCAAAGTGATCATTCTTCTGAGTTTGATGTTCTCTTTCCATAAGAGATGTTTTATGTTTCCTCCTGATAAACTATGATTAATGTTTATTATTTTGTTTATCATGTTATCTATATTGTTGTGGAATGACTATGACTTTTTGCCCAAATTTATTAAGGCTTGGTTTCTTTTACTTTTGCAAATATTGTCCGGGATTTCATAGCATTCTTCTTAATCATCTTATGTTTTACTGCAATAATTTAGGGGGAGTAATTTTTGGTGATTATACAAGTTTCATACTTGGTATTCTCATCATATATGTTTTGACCAAGAAAGACAAAAAGGGTGAATTTTTTTTTTTAATAAAGTGCGAAAAATATATTGAAAAATGAGAAAAAGATACGGGGGGCCGAGTCCCCTACACGACCAGTTGACATCAAATAGAACAAAAAAGTTAAGATTGTTGAGTCACGTGTTTTTCAAATACGTGAATTAATAATTAAATAATTTGATTTTTTAAAAAAGATTTGATATTTATCATGATTGATAATTATCGTGTATATTATTTAGTTTTAGATTAGATTGTAATTCTCTTTTTATTATTTAGAATTCGTATATTATTTATATATATATATATATATAATCTAAGAATTTTAGATTTTATATTGTTTCCTTATATTATATATATCTACAATATATTATGTATAATTCTTTGCTTAGAGTAGATTTCGTTTTTAAGGGTAGTAAATATTATTAGGAGTTTAGAGATTTAATCTTATTTTCTAACTAATGATATTTACTTACTTTATTTTGTATATATATTTTTTCTTATTTCGTAGGTCTGTTATACAAGCCAGGTATGCCTGTATAAAGTTGAGAGATTGCTCACAATCGGATTACGCTGTCAGAGAGATAAATCGAAGAAAAATCGATTGAGAGCAAGATTTATACTATCTGCAGTTTTTGCTTGAAAACAGATGCGACTGCGAATGCTGCCAGCATCCGACAAAACATCTTATAGCTATAATTGTTTTCTTTCATAGTTTTTACTATTTTCATTAAGATCCAATCTTGTGATTGTGAAGGGGAAATTTCATTTTTTGGTCCATTACGTTACCAACTTTCCACAAAAGGTACGTGATGTTGACCAGCATCAAACCATGTCTGCTAAAATGGCTAATTCATCAAAAAAAAGATCCAAGATTATCGTGTTCGAGCCAAAGTGCTAACGTGGCAGGATAATTTATTTTCTTTCAATTTTCATTTATTTTTAAATATTAAATGCTAAATATGTGCTTGAACTACTGATCGATGATTTCTTAGCACTCTAATTTGAATTGGCTTTGAGGAATCATCTTCGCAATAATACGGATTCGATTGTAGAGTGGTAAGTTGAATCCCGAGTCGTGTCTCTCGAGGAGGGCTAATCGGAAGCTATTTCGCATTTGATTATCATGAAGTAAGATAAAACTAAACTAACTATGCTAAATAAAGCGTAATTCATTTTGGTTTGGGTTTTTGAAAGCTAATCAACTAAGACAAGAACAAAAGGTGATTTAAATGGAAATAATGAAAAATAAGGGTTTAGGGTGTTTGGTTCGTCTCCACGATCAATCGGTTTTTGCCGAGCACTTAATCCATGATTCAGGGTTGTCAATCCCAAATGTCGATCAAGTATTAGGGTCGTCAATCCCAATTCTCGGGTTTGTCAATCCCGAGTCTCAACAAACTCCGATTAATGTCTCTAAATGAACCTAGACTCTAAACCCATAATTTCTAAACTAATTGCATCAATTGAAAATAAAAATAATTAAAACTCGAAGATCTGTGAAGCTTGAACACAATAATATCATTTTAAAGTTTGAAATAAACTAAGGAGGGAAAAGTTCTTTGAAAGCTAGAATCATAAGACAACAACAAACTATGAATCTAGACATGTTTTCTAATGAAAATTAAGAAATTTCCTAATTCGGCAAAAAGCTTGAAGAACTCATAAGAGCTTCAATGGGGTTTTGCCAAAAATACTAAATGATGAACATGAAGAACAAACTCAACAATATAATAAAATCTTTAGACATTTTAGGAATCATTAATCTACAACAGTAATTAAAGAAAAAATAATAATTAACAACTACAAAGCAAGAAATCAAGAAGAATGAACTATAATTACCAAACTAAAAGATGCAAGAACCAAATTTCCAATAGGTGTCAAGTCTTGAAGAATACCCATACCAAATTACACTACAATTACATTGATGATTGAAACTAAACTAAAAATCTAAATCTAAGAAAATGGGAAAATGGTTTTGAAGAGATGGGGACTTTGTCAAGGTCCCCAACTAGCCAAAATGAGGATATTTTTTGTGGATAATGGGTGGGAAGAATATATAGGTTGGTCAATAGAAAAATGGTCTCTTTTTTTGCCAAAATCACACAACCTCAGCGTTGCAGTAGATCGACTAGCAAGTAGCCGTTCGACTGCTTAGCTGCAGCATTTTGGGAACCCTTAGAAAGTCAGTCGATCAATTCTTGTATTCGATAGGTAGAGAAATACACTGAATCAGCCATCGGTGTCTTCATATGAAATCTAGCCCTTTTTCTTGGATTTCATTTGGCATTTGATTTGTGTCTATTGGAATTCTATTTAGAGAGTTATTGGCACTGCCCAAAAACCTGCCACAAGCGAGGCCATAGCGCACCGTCTCCACTTAAAGATGCTTTTTACCATTCTCCGCCTCAGAATTTGGGGTTGTTGAAACACAAAAGTTTTTTATATTTCTCTCCGCTTTCCAATGATATACGTTTGAGGCGAATGGCACTAGTGGTTTTGGAGTTATTCTTGTATTACGACAACTGATATATCCACCGAGCGAATACGTGAAGCAACAATGAATATGGCCACATTTCTCATTATTTCTGGTCGATCCTCGCATAAAAGATATGTCAAGGCTTGAAAATGAATTTATTGGGTTTGAACCTCGTCCCGTGCCCACTTTGACAAAAGCTGACCTTCAAAACAAAAACTAATAAATAATAATGAAAAAAACCCAAAGAAAATATATGAAAAAATACTAAAAACAAAGAGAATACTACAAAACCTGAAATGATGCAAATCAAGTGGACTACAAAACCACATAAATACAATCAAACCACACACAAATGAGCCGCAAAAATATCGTAAAAATGTACAAACATGTGCAAATCAACTACCACACACTTAGAACAATTGCTTGTCCTCAAGCAAAAATACAATGAACAATTACAAATCTACCCACCAAATGAACTTAAAACTAATCCACAAGTATAAGAGTTGTATGCATAGACTTGCTTGTTTACTTGAACAAAATGACGACAAGGATGTGTTGTGCTAAGAGTACTAGGTAACCCTCCCAAGTAGGTTCCCCCGTCCTTACCCCGACTAAGGTCTATCCATGCTCGAACCGTTAATCGGCTCCCTACTAGCCTAATCATCTACGTTTTCTTTACAAAATTCTAAAGAGAAGAAAAAGAAGGGATGGAATGTGCAAGAGTCGCAAAACTTATTACAAAGGTGCAACTATCAACCAAGGACTATTGATAATACTACTTTTTCCTGTTTTTTGTGTGTGTTTTATATTATTCTTTTTGTGTTTTTTATGTTTTTTTTATATTATTTTTTCTTTTCAATACGAGCTTCGTATATTCACTACAATTTTAAGTGTTTAACACTCTGAGACTCGTTATAATTTGCAACCTACACTTCTTCAGTAAGCGTGCGGAGTTTGAAACGTCTTCGAAAATAAAAAGAAAAAGTACATAATAATACTATAGAAAGCGTGTAAGGAAACGGGGCTAGTTGAGGCACTAGTTCTAATTTGAGCTCAAGAATAGCACGAAGCTAAGGCCGACAAAGTTCCCCACATGTCAAACTACCTAAGTACACTAAATCCGATTGAAATTCTAAACTTCCTAACCAAGTTATCAAGAACGCGTCACTTTGCCAAGGGTCCAAGCAATAATAAATGCAAATAGCTCAAATCACACATCAAGCATGCAAGTCCCTAAAACTCCAAGGATTTCCCAACCACCCCATGCTTAGAACTGAGCAACGATCCCGTTGCTCATCAAGCATAAAAGAAATGAGGTAAAAAGTAGGAAAAGAGAGTACGCCCCTAGAGTCAATTTCGTGATGAAGAGACGAGCACGTTCGTGGTCCACAGGTGGTCGAGGCACGCAAAACCTACAAAAAAAGGGGTGAGTGTTTTTTTTTCTAATTATTATTTAAATAATTACGTTGCCTCCCAATAAGTGCTACTTTAACGTCTATAGCTCGACGATCTATACGAGCGATGCTATCCGGGATCCAAGAAGAGGTGGCGATCATGCCACGCCTTGGTGTTCTCTAGAAGAAACACCGGGTGACAAGAATCACCAAGGCGGGCAAGTCGAGCAAGCCAGAAGATCAAAATAACAAAAGCGCGGGCTTGCTTTAGAGGTCGAAAAGGTGAGTAGTCGACCACCAAAACTTGATCATCACAAAATGGGCCGACATATTCCTTTGTCTCCCCGACCACCATCTCCTCACTCTCAATATTAGAAGTAGCCATAATCGGTCACAAGAGAGTAGGATCCAACGCATCCCCCACTACCTCTTCCACCTCCTCCTTTTCAAGTAGACATAAGACATCGGGTGGTGGTAAAAGAGGCTCGAGTATCTCCACATCCTCCAAAACCGGCACAAATTCATCATCCTCGCAAAGAGAAAGTAAGCTCAACACTCCAAGTGCCGTTTAAATCCCCAAAGGCAACTCCCCCACACATTCCTCTACAACATCTTCAAAAAGCACGAGAGGGGTAACGTCGACTTCTGACCCTTTCTCCTCACCCACCAACTCCACCTCCTTGCAAAATTATTTCAAAAGATTGTCAAAGGTTGAATACCATCAACAAATGTGGGATCCACCACATCAAAGAAGGGCATCTCTTCAAGACAAGGGTTTTTTAGCTCGTCCACATTGTTGGCAATTTTATCTATTTGAGTCTCCATGCGAGCAAGGCGTTCATCCAATTATCGAACCGCATCCACGAGCTCAGCTAAAAGAGATTCTAAGTCCAGGGGTTGGGATATAGGCAAATCTTGAGAAACTGTGGTGTAAGGATCATCGCTCGAAGTATATAAGTTTGAGGTAGGTAGATTGTAAAAGTCGTAGCTCGAAGAATAGGAATCATGGATTGGTGGAGCATACGAGTCAAAGCTCGGGTAAGAAGAAGGCGGGGCGAGTGGAGCATATGAATAGTCAAGACCGGGATCATAAGAATCACGAGGCGGTGCATAAGGATCCATTCTCGGATTATAGCAATGTGAAACCGGTGGAGAATATGAAGGGCTTGGGCCGGAGTAATCAAAAGTGTGGGTCTATTCTCGACCGCTCGGGGCATACGGGTCATCATGAGATGGAGGAACTCAATAATCGAAAGGTAGAGCGTATGGGTCATCATAAATAAAGGGATCTGATAGCTTGGAGGAGTGGTGTACGAATTGGGGTAATCGTAAGTTTATATATAAGGGTCATATATGGCAAACTAGCTCGGTAGTTTGCCATCTTCAGTCGAATCAATCTCGGATCTTCAAAGATGCGGGTTGAGGTTTCCAATGTAACTACAAATCACAACACTCAACAAACGAGATTAAGCGTACTGGCGAGAAATAAGATAATTCAAGTTATACAATAAACGGAGATGAAAAGCAAACACAAAAATGCGCGACCTTTAGCCTTCCCCGGCAACGGCGCCAAAAATTGATCGAAGATTTCTTAGCACTCTAATTTGAAATTAGTTTTGAGAAATCGTCTCCGTAATAATACAGATTCGATTGTAGAGTGGTAAGTTGAGTCTCGAGTCGTGTCTCTCGAGGAGGCTAATCGGAAGCTATTTCGCATTTGATTTTCGTGAAGTAAGATAAAACTAAACTAACTATGCTAAGTAAATCGTAATTCACTTTGGTTTGGGCTTTTGAAAGCTAATCAAATAAGACAAGAATTAAAAGTGATTTAAATGAAAATAATGAAAAATAAGGGTTTAGGGTGTTTGGTTCGTCTCCACGATCAATCGGTTTTTGCCGATCACTTAATCCATGATTCGGAGTTGTCAATCAAAAATGTCGATCAAGTATTGGGGTCTTCAATCCTAATTCTTGGGTTTGTCAATCTCGAGTTTCAACAAACTCCGATTAATGTCTCTAAACGAACCTACACCCTAAACCAATAATTTCTAAACAAGTTGCATCAATTGAAAATGAAAATAATTAAAACTCGAAGATCTGTGAAGCTCGAGCATAATAATATCATTTTAAAGTTTGAAATAAACTAACGAGGGAAAATTGCTTTGAAAGCTAAAAGCATAAGACAACAACAAACTATGAATCTAGACATGAATTCTAATGAAAATAAAAAAAAAAATCCTAATTTGGCAAAAAGCTTGAAGAACTCATAAGAGCTTTAATGGGGTTTTGCCAAAAATAGTAAATGATGAACATGAAATGAAGACAAACTCAACAACATAAGAAAGTCTTTAGACATTTTAGGAATCATTAATCTACAACAATAATTAAAGAAAACAACAACAATTAACAAATACAAAGCAAGAAATCAAGAAGAACGAATTATCATACCAAACCAAAAGATGCAAGAACCAAATCTCCAAGAGGTGTCAAGTCTTGAAGAATATCCACACCAAATTACACTACAATCACATTGATGATTGAAACTAAACTAAAAATCTATATCTAAGAAAATGGAAAAATGGGTTTTGAATAGATGGGGACTTTCTCAAGGTCCCCAACTGGCCAAAATGAGGATATCTTTTGTGGATAATGGGTGGGAAGCATATATAGGTTGGTCAAGGGAGAAATGGTCTCTTTTTTCGCCAAAATCACACAACCTCAGCGTGGCAGTCGATCAACTGTCAAGCAACCAATCGACTGCTTAGCTGCAATATTTCGGAACCCTCAGTCAGTCAGTCGATCAATTTTCGTGGTCGATAGACAGAAAAACAGGTGGAACCAGCCAGTAGTGTCTTCATATGAAATTTATCCCTTCCTTTTGGATTTCATTTGGAGTTTGATTTATGTCGATTGAAATTTTCTTCCGAGAGTTATTGGCTCTGCCCCCAAAACCTGCCACAAGCGAGTCCATGGCGCACCGTCTCCACTTAAAGCTGCTTTTTACCATTCTCCCCTTCAGAATTTGGGATTGTTGTAAACATAAAAGTTTTATATATTTCTCTCAGCTTTCTAATTATATAAGTTGGAGGCAAGTGGCACTAGTGGTTTGGGAGTTATGCTTGTATTACGACAACTGATATATCCACCGAGCGAATGCGTGAGGCGACAATGAATATGGCAACATTTCTCGACATTTCCGGTCGATCCTCGCACCAAAGATATGTAGAGGCTTGAAAATTAGTTTATCGGGCTTGAATCATCTTCCGACCTCGTCCCGGGCCCACTTTGACCAAAGTTGACCTTCAAAACAAAAACTAATAAATAATAATAAAGAAAACCCTAAGAAAATATAAGAAAAACTACTAAAAACAAAGAAAACACTACAAAACCTAAAATGATGCAAAATATATCAAGTGGACTCCAAAATCACATAAATACAAGCAAATCAAGCACAAATGAGCCGCAAAAATATCGTAAAAAATGTACAAAAATGTACAAATCAACTACCTAATTTGCCCTTCTACTTTTCAATTTTAATTTTTCCTCTCTTTTCATTTTTATTTTTCCTTCTTTTTATTTATTATTTATTTTCTTCACCTTCTTCATCTTCATCCCAAACTCAATCTCCACCATCGACACCAGAGACGGCCAAGAAAATCAAGAGAATCTGAGAGTCCAACAACAACTCCTTTGAAAAACCCATCCCAGATTTCTTGCCCTTTGTGCCGCTTTTTTCCTGGCGATGGCTATAACATTGAACCCACATTTAATTATCTCTTTGACTGTGAATTTTCTGATATAACCAGTTGAGCCCACGATGAGAACGTTAATGTCTTTTCGGTTTTTGGTTCTGAATGAGGGTTTGGGAGTTTCACTTGATTGGGTGGATGAAAATGTTACAAGGTTCAAACTTTTTTTACTAATTTAAAAAGGTTTTGAGAAATACAGAGAAGGAAAGGGAATAGCGTATGGGATTGTTGTTACCTGAGACTTAGTGATGAATTGAGATGTGAAAACCCTTTTAAAGGTGTGGGCTTTTGATGAGTGAAGCATGAGGCCATTACAGTTGAAGGAGAAGGTGCAAATAGACATTTTTTATTTTTTTTAGTTTTGGTGCTGGAAAAGAAAATGGGATTTTCAGACTAATTTGGGTGAATGTGGTTGTGAAGTAGCATTTTGAGTTAGAGAGTGTTCTAGAGATTGAAGAAAAATCTGAGGTTGATGATGCAGGATGTATAAAACTTGGTGGGAAGATGAATGGCTCTATCAGAGTGGAATCCAAGTGAATGGTGTATAAAAACCCATCACAATTTTGCTGGACTGTCGGATTCTCTTAATTTTCATGGCCGTCTCCGGTGTCGGCGGTGGAGATTGAGTTTGGGATGAACATGAAGATGAAGAAGGTGAAATAAGAAATAAGAACAAGGGCAATTAGGTAGTTCAAGCACATAATTAGTATTTAATGTTTAAGAATAAATGAAAATTGATAAGAAAATAAATTATCCTACCACGTCACCAATTTGGCCTGAACATGATAATTTTGGACCTTTTTTTATGATTAGCCAACTTAGCAGACGTGGTTGATGCTGGCCAACATCACGTACCTTTTGTGGAAATTGTCCAACATAATGGACCAAAAATAAAACTTTCCCTGATTATGAAAATTAGTTTTTGGAAGAGCTATACTTATTTAGATCATATCTACTCTTAAAGAGTTTTAAGTTTATCTTCACTTAGTAGATTACGACTTTTGTAATCATTGAAATCCAAGTATTAATAGTAAAGATTTTTTTCCTATTAGCTCGACTATAAGAATAAATTATTCTTATAGTAAAAGGTTTGTATACATGTTTTTTAGTTTCTGCAACTATTTATATTATACTCTTTACAACACACGTTTTAATTTAACTAAAACTGTGAACCGAGGTATGCAATTCTTTCATAGTCCCCTTTGATGTTGGTTTCCAATTAAGGTCACCAACTGGAAAATTTGCGTCTCTAGCACTTTCAAATGAGTACACACCGTATCAGTGACTTGAATCACTTTTTCTAGTCAAGCCTCATGATCATTTGACCGGTATTTCTATCAACCCATAAAAGCAATGTTCATATCTTCTTGGTTCGTCTTTTTCTCTCCATGATTACTTTGGTAATTATATGAAACATGTTGGTTCACACAATTCATATCTTTAACCTAATTTTGAATAGCAAGCCCATTTATTTGGTGATTATGTGTTTCTAAGTTTTGAAACATCATCATGTCGATTTACTATTCATGGTCTCCAGTTGTGCTACAAACACACTCATCGTCTCACTCTCATTCACCACTGCAACTTTTTTCACAATGAATTTCTCAATCGGCCATTAGTAACTATTTGGCACCATTTCTTCCAATATTTTCATTGCGTCATTAGTGTTTCTCCCAAGTAATGCACCTCCAAGGAGGCTTCCACCATAACTTTTGTATGCCCATTCAAACTATTGTGGAAGTAGTAAATTTGTTGATCATTTGGAAAACCATGTTGAGAGTACTTCCTCAAAAGTTCTCTAAACTTCTCCCAAGCCTCATGTAGTGATTTTCCATCGACTTGGTGAAATTGAGTTATCTCACGCATTAACTTCAAAAAATTTCTTTGGGAAAGAACTTGAGGAGGAGTTTATTATCTCATCACACGTCTCAATGGCTCCAAAGCCAAAAGTATTATACTAAAACTTAGATTTGAACTTCAAAGAGAAAGGGAAAAGGTAAAGTTTAGTCGCATCGTTTAGAACATTGTTCATCTTGATCATTCCAAGTATTTTTGAGAAAATGCACCAAATACGCATTAGGATTGTCTATAGCACTTCCCCTAAATATATTATGTTGAACCATAGCAATTAATTTTGTCTTCAAATGAAAGTTACTCGGCAGAATCATCGGCTCATGTGCTCCTCCGTATACCCAATTAGGGTCGGGTTGAAACATAGCTCGAATGGCCTGTTATGGTGGTGCTGGTGGGTGGAATGAAAACTACAATTAAAATTATTAGATTTGCTCATTCACGTCGAACGGTGGTGTTTCCATCTTTTCTCTTACCACCTCAAATGTTCACTCAAGCAAATATTCATACTGTAACAGATGTTTAAAGTAAAACTAATTCACCAATTATATTATTTTCAATTTTTAATCAATTGGTCCCAAGCAATGGCGCCAAAAACTTTTTTGCTATTTTATTTTGTGTAATTTTATTAAACCGCAAGTTTACGGTGTAGATGTAGTACTCGAAAAATAAGGTCATATTCCATAAGGACCAAATTAATTTAGAATTCAATAATTTATACAGTATAGATAATTTAGTTTTATTTAAACTAATATAAAAGATGAGTTTTATTGTTTCATTGTGAACGACAAATATAAAACTAATAATTATATAAACTATCACAATTTACCAAAATCAATAGCAAAAACTAAGAATAGAGGTATTTAAATGATTAAGAGGATATTCCGGGGTTTGTGATTATAATGAACTTCCAATGTCTCATGTTTAATCACTCGAGTATTTTTGTAATTCAGTTTATTGTAAGTCAATCACAAGTATAATTCAGCCTTCCCATCAAAGTGATTGAATTGTGGATTGTAAATGTGACACATATTGTTAAAATCACACTTGTAACTCTAAAAAGTTTTAAAGATTTGTATGACTTCACTAATAATTTCAAACAACTCTGTCTTGTTGATTATAATATTTTGTGTTTGTAAGCCTACTTATAACTCTCATCTCTCGATTCAATTTATCAAACATATTAGTTATAACAACTTATCAAGTAATTACAACTATTAAAAACAAAAGGTTATCAATCAATTGTAATTATAAACACAAAATAGTAAAGGTATCAAACTCCAATATAAATCATTGTCAATCAACCAAGTACTATTTGTGATTCAATTCAATATATGTTAATCACAAATTTAGTTTGATCCTTCTCTCGAAGTTTATAAACTGTGGATTCTAAAGATGAAACAACGTCTCCATTTAAAATCGTATTTAGAACTCCAAAAAGCATTAAATATTTATAAAACATCACTTTTAATCTTGATTCCCTCGATCTTATTGATTAAAGTGCTTTGAATTCAATGTTTTATTAACAAACCTCGACTCTCGATTTATGATTTATTAAAACTAATAAGCATAAGAGGTTGTCAAGTAACTATTAGTATATGTAATTCAAGAACTAAAAATATTTAAAGGACTGTACTTGGTTGAAAGAAATATTCAAAACATCAATTAATTGTTCACAAACAAAAGAATGTAATGAATTCGGCTAAACATAATCAAACACTCATCTAAGCAATTCATCGAACACTTCATATTCAGAAAGAAAAATAAAATAAATAAGATAAAACCATAGGATTATATGGAATGGGTCCTTCAAATTTTGTGTTCTTTGTGTTTTCCTTCCCAAGCTTGCTCCAATACTCTCAATCACCTCTATGTATTACTCCACCCTTTCTCATATATTTAGATGGTTTTTCAGCTTCCCCTTTATATGTTTAAGTCAAATCATCCCCATAAAGTCCAAAAATAGAGTTTGTGTAACGTTTTTCGGGCCATTCACGACCCAGTTCGTGACCTCTTGCCTGAGAAATAGCTTTCAGTGACGCCTAATTCTTGATCACGGCTCCTCGTAGCTGCCTAACAACTCGTGCGATTTACATCATAACTTTCTTGATATAACTCCGAATGATAAACCGTAAAATGAATTATAAAGATAACTCAATTATAATTTTAAAAGAATATTAAACATATTAATATTTTAAACTATATTAGAGTTATGAGCATTTTAATACCCATTTGTTCTGACAATTCCCAAATCTTTCGTAAAATATTGTCTGGTTGCTCTTTATTCATGCATACTTGACTTACGGAACATCTAAATGTGATTATTCACACTAGTAATGGTATAAATAATTTGTGAAATCCAAACTTCACTTTCTTTAAGCTCATGACATCTCAATTGTGCTAAATATTCGATAAATAACTTACAAAATGAGCAAACTATGTACAACGTCCAAATGCATAAATACAATTAAATCACATTATTTATACGTAATATACAATCTAAACCTCGTAAAATAAGTTTTAATATGCATGTAAAAATCGTGTATTATATTATAAATTGGATAAAAATTGTTATTCAATTTTTAAATGAAAGTCAAGGAATAAAGACAAAATTCAATCAGACAAGCTGATTTTTTGCTCGGAATGCTTTATGTTTGCTGATTTTATTGAATCTCTTGGTTTTAGTTTTCACACATATATTGTTTGTAATAATTATCTTCTGTTTCCTTGTTATTAACCTAAATTTTATACTCAGTGTTATTAGGGCAGGCAATGGGCCGGCCCAGCCCAAATCTTGTCAGGCCGATGTTTTAGCGGCGCAAGCCTGGCCAATTAGTGTAAATTGGCGAGTCAAACCGGCCCATCAGACCTGTTGAGCCAGGCCAAAAATGACCCGATTTTTTTGGGCGGCTCTAATGCTTTTCCTGCTAACTTCTTTGTAAATGAAATATAATTTATGTACTCTGCCCACTTTATTTGCTTATATGGTACTGAGAATGTTTAAATTGTTGTGAAGATAAACTGATGTGTACTGTATCTTGCTCAACTGGGTGGGCTTGTAACTTTAATCACTTTTATCGTCACAGAAGTTAAATTTTACCTACAAATTCATTTTCATGAATTGCATTGTAATGTGGCATATGAAATTTTATTCTAAATGTAAATGGGTAGCATGGAATTATATGCTCAGTGTAGTATGTATTTTTGCTTTGCAGGTATTATGTAGTATGAAATTATTCTATAAAACCTAATATGAAATTTTACAGTTAATTTGAATTTTGATAAGTAGTATTCAATTAAAATTTTGAAGAAAATGTTAAAATTGAAAAAAATACTAAAATTGCAACGATTGGTATGAAATCCGGCCGATAAGTATGGAATTTGACGAATTAGCTCGAAATGTAACCGATTAGTATGAAATCTCAATGATGAATTAGTATGAAATTTAATTGAGTATTTTGAATTTCCCGGTATAGTATGTATTATTATTACCGGACGACTGCTAACTGGCGGCAGTTCGTAGAAGTGATCATGGGTAGTATGATATTAAAATAGAGCGGATAAATTTTGATTGGATTAAATTTGAAATAAATGAAAACTCAATTGAAAGCAAAGAAAAATGAAAATGATTAATAGAAATAAATTTGTACTCTTATAAAATAGTTTAAGTTAAATGAGAAATGATGAACTAAATAAATAATTAATATTTCTATTAGAATATGTTGAACAAAATATTTAACTAATGTAGCATATTTGTTTTTCATATTTCGTTCGACAAATAAAAAAAATCTGGTAATTTTGTTGCTTATGTGTCATCTTAACTTAATATCTACCAAATTTAATATTTTTCTTTTATTATATTTTTATCTACTTTAATCTTTTGCTTTTATTATATTTTGAATAATTTAGTGTTTTTAATCTTTGATTCTTCTAATATAAAAATATAAATAAGTAACATATAATTAATTATCTTAATTAAAGACAAATTACATATTAGATCATGTTAATTAAAAAAACCTTAATTATAAAAATAATTAACAAATTGTATTTATAATAAAATTAAAATAATTTTATTTTTGTGTTTTTTTATATAAGTAATTGAAAGTCATTTGTAATAATTTAAAATATGTAACTAAATATTATTAATGGATTCAGTCTAAACATAAAAATGTAAATAAATAATAGTGATTAATGAATATTAATTAGATATCGGCACAATGTGACACGGGTTGATAGTATGATAAATTTTGGATTTTTCTAAGTATGTAATTAAAATTGTTAACGAACTTAATTTAAATATAAATATATAAAATTATATAAGAAAGATAATAATTAACAGAGATTAGACACAGGTCGAGAATGTGATTCTTTTGAATTTTCTAAGTATGTAAATAAAATTATTATCAAATTTAATCTAATTATTAAAATATAAAATTATTTAATACTCTCTCCATCTAAAAATATATAGCACATTTTTACTTTCATAAAGATAAAGAAAAATTAGTTAGTATGGTTGAAACGTTAAATTTTACCTATATTTTCCAATTATGCTCTTACTTATACCACTAATTATTCATTAATTCTTGATACGAATATTTATTAAATAATAGCACATAAGTAATTGCATGAAACAAATATGAAAAATATGCTACAATTTGAGTGAAAAAAAGGAATTGTGCTATAATTGTGGAAAGATGGAGTAATAACAATAATTGATAAATAGTAATTAAATATCAATACAAGATACACGTTAAAAATACGACATCTTTCAATTTTAGATTTTTTATTTATAACTTTATAATTATTACAAATAATTTTATATTTATTTTTGTTATAAATCATGGTGTTGAACTAGTTAGAAATAGCAACCAAAACCACATGCGGCCTTAATTAGGACCCCGCGATGGTGCAGCTAGAGTTTGCAAAACCCAATTTATTGTTCTCGAGATCCAACTCCCAGAAAAACCCCTGCAGCAAACATAGTCCCAAACACCGAGTAACCATTCCCTGGTCCCAAATTTATAAATCCCAGGCAAGTCATAGTTTCATTAATAACAATCACATAGCTCTCTGGGTGTGGCGCAAATGCCCTTCCATCTCCAAACACAAACTTCAGTTTCGGCGCGTCCGGGAACTTACTCTTCCGTCTTTTCATATAACAAACTTCGAAAGGTCCGTCTTTTGAGATCGTAAAATTCTCATAAAATGCATCTATAGCATGTATTATGGGCATATAAGCTGTTTCAACCAAGTACGTTCCCAATAACCCAGAATCAAAAATGACTCCTCCATTACCCTTGCTATCAAACTCCAAGGGCTTAGTTGTCATATTCACGACCCATGTCCCATTCACGCACACGTCTGTAATGTTCACACCGTAATATGAGCCATACACTCCCGGGACGAGCTCCGTATACTGCATTTCTTGACCCAAGGGTATATTTACACCTTCGTGTGAGCCGAAGATGAGATAACTGGATGTGCTGATGGGGGTTAGGGGATCGAGGAGGCAATACGATAATTTACTTCCGAATGATTTGGATGCTTTGGATCAGAGTGAGAGTTTGTTGTAGCTTAGCCCCAATATGCCGGAAGCACCGTAGGTGACACCATCCATGTCTGCGCTATAGTCGCTACAACTGACAAGCACGTCTCGGAGTTGCGTGGTCGTCCCGTTCGTCAAGTCTAACGTGACAGTCTCATTTGCAAGATTGCCATGCACCAATCCGCTTATGTAACTGGTAATTCAAGAATAATTACGAGATCGTGTTAATCTTTTTTCCAAGATCTACAATTTGATGCCCACCCGATGTAACACTAACACACATCCATATACTCCCTCTGTCCCACGAAGATACTCTAGTATTCTATTTTCGTCCATTTCACAAATATAGTCCAGTTACCATATTTAACATATCATTAATTATTCATTTCCACACATATCAATAATTAATATTTCTTGAAATACCAACTCATCTCTTGATCAATGGAATATTGGTGACAACAAGGCAAATTTGTAATATTTCAATACAAATATACTAATTCAAATACTCACTACAAAAAAATTCTAGAATACCGATGGACCATTTTCGTTAGTAAGCCGTCGGTAACGGCGTTACGGACGGAATTACCGACGGAAATGGTTTGTCGGTGAAACCCTTGTCGGTAAAAGAATTACCAACGAATATTTTTTTCCATCGGTAAAATACCGACGGACACCAATTTCGTTGGTATTACCGACGGGCACTAATAAATAAATAAAAACTTAAAAAAAATATCGAAGGACTTTTTTCGTCGGTAATCAATTCTATTAAAAAATAAAAATAAAAATTACCGACGGATTGTAGTCCGTTGGTAAATTAAATTTATTTAAAAAAAATCTGTACAGGGCGTGTGCCAGCCCACCCCCAAGTCCAAACCTGCCCCTAACCAACACCCATTAATCACATCTAAATCCTCTCATATGTTATTGGGAGATTCGAACACGCGACCTCTCGCGCTCCAAGCCTACCATGACCGGCTAAGCTAACTAGATTTCTTGTAAGTAATTGACATTATAATATATATATATACTTGTGTGATATATATAATAAATAACATAATTATAATATGTCTACATATATAATATATTTATATATAA
>BMAC01000505.1:104286-117631 GCA_014905375.1 Phtheirospermum japonicum
ATTTCAAAGCCCACGAACTAAAACCATAACCCATGAACCCGAGGATCGAGACCCGAATCCAAAACCCAGTCAGCCAACCATCAGAGCCATCCCCAAGCTGAAACCAGACAAGCCGCCTCGCTACCGCTGCACTTCGTATCTGGAAAGCCATTTTCCAGTCACGTTCCATCCGCCAGTCCGCAATGGAGGATTTCAATTTCTGAAAGGCGGATTAAATCGTGGATTTTAGAAAGCGATTGGGGAGTGGGGCGTCGCCATCTGCCGCTGCGGGTAGTCACCGGGAACCTCCGTCAATTACCGCCGCTATTATGGAGTGGGACACGCTGGAGAGAGAGGCCATTGGCATGGGAGAAAGAGGGGATAAAGGGCATAGCCATGAATCGCTCGAAGAAATCAATCTGCTTAGGCCGAGACAGCCTTGCTCTGCGACTCAATCCCAACGGTACGGTCTCGCCGCCCACCGGCCGTGCTACACCGTCACCGGCGTCGATACGGCCACTTCCTAGAACCCCCCATCCATTGCCCATCTCAGCTTCTTCGTTACTTATGTTTGCTGCTTCACTAATCAAGCAACCAATTTTGTGTTTATCCCTTTCTTTTTTTCAGAAAACTTGGGACCCTCCTGGTCGAATTAAGGTTAGCCAGCGGACTGTGAACTGGTCGAATTAAGGTTAGAACTTGGGACCCTCCTTATAATTATTACGTGTAAATAATAATGGATAAAAATGTAAATTTTAAATTAATTGTTTTTAATTTTTCCTTTTCTGTATTATTTTAACATTGTATTATTCACATTAATTGATGATAAGATTAAATTGTTGATCAAATACTTCTCCTTATTATGAAAGAAATTCGGACATATAGTAACACATGTTTCCGGTAATCGGAAATATTTTTGTACATATAATAAAATATTCGAACATATAGTAAGAAATATTTTTGTACATATAGTAAGAATTTCGTACATATAGTAGAAATATTTTCGATAACCGGAAATACTTTTGTACATATAGTAAAAAATTCGAATATATAAGTAAAAAATATTTTTGGACATTAAGTAAGAAATGATTGGACATATAGTAATAAATTCAGACATATAGTACGAAATTCGTCGTCATATACTAAGAAATTCATACAGTAATAAATTTTCTGGACGAAAAAAAAAGGCCGAAAATAAATTCCGGTGGCCGAAAAATATTTTCAGATGATCGAGAAAAAAAAATCGGTGACCGGAAAAAAAATTCCGGCCACCAAGGAATTTTCCTTCCTACCGGCGGCCGGCTGGAGCAGGTGAGGCAGCCACTTGCTGCCCCAATTAAATAATAATATTATTATTATTATTAGTTTTTTTAATAGTAAGAGTATTGTGGTATATTCGTATCACAATTTTGGACTATTTGACAAAAATTAGATATTATTTAACTTAAAACTGGATGGAGGATTAATTGGCAAATGGACCTCCACCTGGAGGACTGTTCGATAATTTCCCCTTAAAATTAATATACAAATAGCTGAGTAGTTTGGTTTCATGAATTACTAGTTGTTTTTGTTTATATAAAGCTTTAAGTTCTAGACGGAGGAATTAAAGAAGATGAGATGGGTATTCTATTGTCGACAATTCTTTAATTTTTTATTTTTTTTTTATTTTGTTAGTTTATGGAATTTATATCCCTTTTTGTAAGAATTATGTAACAAAACTTATTCAGCTTTAACTTTTTTTTTTAGCCATGGACACATCAGAGACTGTAGCTTCCAGAGTCTGTTGGTGGACTTCTCATGTTTTGATTTTAATTGGGTTTTTTTTTTAATTGAATCATGTAGTTCTATGAATCTATAGTATTTCGTTTGAGTAAGCAATTTCCGAGCAAAACTATTTAACTTAATCAGGTAATTACCTAATTAATTTATGTTAATTCCATAAATTTAGAAGCAAAATGGTGCTCCACACTGTTCTGTACCTTTTACCAAAACGCAACATATGTAGGTCTTCAACCCTTTTTATTCAAGTTGTGTCCGTGGTTCTATAGTTCATGATTTTACATGAAAATATTATAGACAATTGGAGGCTAATAATTCTTTCCATTATTGTTTCAACAACATTGGTTATATTTGCAAACTTCTTGAGCAGGCACTATGAATTTTGAGAGATATACCTATGTCATTTTGACAGTTTTTTTATTGATAACAAGAAACAATTATAGCATAAATTTTTGAAATTACCTTCGGAGCTTGTCATTAGGTAGTTTGTGATGTAACTTTTGCTTACAAAATTACTATTTATAGATTAAACAATTTTTTTTAAAAAAATTATACATATTTGTTTCATTGATTATTCATCAGTTTTTTCTGTGTAGGCATAAGATTGTTGAGGGAATTAAGCGCAAGAGTTCAAGTGAGATTCTGGAGGGGATTAAGTATAGCGAGTTTTGTAGAGAAATTTAAAATCAAGCCTGATATGCATGTCCTGTTTCTTGCTATACGAGTTTTCTTAGTTAATGAATAACGTATCTCAAGTCTTAACCGTGGACATGCCAGATTACTCTTTTATAATAGTACTGACTTGTAAGTTTTGATTGGACTTTACTTTTGAGTTTGTTATGCTGATTTTTGTTTTCTAAATTGTTATTGCAAAAATCGATTTGCAAGGATCTAAACGAGTCTAAGGTCAGATTTATGTTCTATGTATTATGATATTCTGAGATGTAATTTGGTTATTATGAATTTAGACTCTGATCTCTATTTTACATGCTAAAAATTCTAGGACATAGGAGACAGTGAGTAAGTAATATTTGAAAATCTCAAACTCCCAGTAGTAGATTGTATAGACTTAAAGCTGTAAAATCATAAATTGATATTCTGATAACTATTATGTTAATAATCTCAGAATTTAATGATATTTAGTCACTTTTTTCTATGAACTTGATTATAGAATAATGATTAGAAAATTGTAGGACTATGAGAAATATGTTATAGATTTGGATGAGTAGCAACGGCTCTATGATTAATGCTTATATGGCAGTTATATGTTTTAGGGTGATAAATATGGTATTATATGTTATGATATATGATATTTATATGTAATGATAAATGACATTATTTGAAATGATATAGCGCTATTTTTCGTTTACTAGAAATTAACTGCCTTAGTGTTATAACCAGTTAAAGTAGAACAATGAGAAGCCGAACGACGACAATATTTTGAAGGGTAAATCAAACTTCTTACTCAAGAATGGAGTTCGACGAGATTAAAATATTTGGTCAAGATATTTATCGATAATTTTCAACATACTTATAAACTTGCTGGTTTTGTTTGAGTTGTTATGATCGAATATGATCGAGTCAATGTTTGACATGATTAAGTGATAATTTTTGTTTTTTTTTTTAATATTTTGATAAAATTATGTATGTTTGGATTTCATTGAACTTTGACGCTTTCAAGTAATAAGCGACAATCGAATTTTGTTATTGGTGGTGTTTGCAAGTAATAAGTGCCACCCGAATTTTGTTATTGGTGGCGCTTGCAAATAATAAGCGTGCGCCAACCAGATTTTGTTATTGTTAGCGCTTCCAAAAAGTAAGCGCCGCTCGAGTTTTGTCATTGACGTGCTTCCAAGAAATAAGCGCGCCACCAAAATTTTATTATTGGTGGCGCTTCTAAGTAATAAACGCCACCTATTCAAGTTATTTGACGGTTCAAAATCACCACCCGACAGAAAATATTTCAAGTGGGCCCTAAATTAGTGGCACTCCATAAGCGTCACTTGTGAGTGTCCAAAAGCGCCACCAATCTACTTTTTCCATTAATGTTGTTTGCAAATATTGAATCAATTCGAAGACTGTGAGACAATATTTAGGCAATAAGACATGCACGTGAAGAGGATAATACCTTGAAGTGTGTACGGGATGTTTATTCATTTGATAGGGGGTATTATAATTTAAAATCTTTTTTCAGTTAAACTGCGTATGCGGTGAAGAGGATAATACCTTGAAGTGTGTGCATGCAAATAATTTAATCCACATACATTTGCTATGTAATTGGAGTACGGGTTAGTTTTACGAATTCCTATAGGATTAAAGATTGATTAAAAAAATTTATGAATCGAAACCATATCCATGAATCAATAATTCTTTTATTGTTATTTAATTAATTATTATATTTGCCTTTTTCATTTTCTTGCATTAATTATTACAATGAATATTTGAATATCTAAATAAAATTGAATAACTATAATCGAAATTCTTAATCCATAGTCTATGTAGATACAACTTTACTCAATAATAACTACGATTGAATCTCGTACACTTGTGGTGGTAAAATTAAGAGTGAACATTACGTGCTATAATAATGACCATTACATTTTTATATGATCTTAATGGTTGGGTGCAGGAGCAAATATGATTATATTATAGGAAAAATCTACGGTGCCTTCAAATTGCATTTACAATCATAGATCTCTTAAGAAAAAAAAAACCTTAAAATTGATCTAATGGTCCCTATCAAGTGAAGAAGGGTTCCGTGAAGGCACCGTAGAAGTTCCCTATATTATAAGATATTATATTCTAATAATATCTTTTTTTACATAAATCTATAATTATTATATTATTATTAATAAAAATATTATGATATCTTGTCATATATATATATATATATATGAGATAGAAATTTTACTTTTTTTATATAAACATAATAGTTTACAAAAAAAAAAAATAAATATTTATATTAGTTTAATTTGTACTATAAGATATTTCGACTTTTATCCAGATGCACTCGATGGTTGTTTGTTTTTTTAAACACATGTGGTATGCTAGTTTGATAAGAGAGTGAGAAATTTATCTTGAAGAAGCATATTGATTTTTGCTTGAAGAGGAATGGTTTGATGAAAAAGATTGTGGATAAGATGAAACTGATAGCTAAGTTGAAGACGATGAAGAAGTTTAAGAGTTAGTCTTAGGTTTAATGTGCATATAGTTGAGGATCCACCCCCACTTTAATTTGGCTTTATTTTACAACATTTATGCATAGTGAGTGCTCTGTATTTGCCATAGAGGAGTTACATTGTTAGTACAGTTGAAAATCAAATCATATCACTTGATGCTCGACTAATGATTGATCGTTAAAAGCTCACGTGAGCTTAATTAGTTAACTAAGCGAATTATGCTTCAACACAGTTTTATCAATTAAATAAAATATAATAATTAATGATATGAATTTTGACATGTTTAGTTTTACAGCATTCTAGAATAGAATGGAAATATAGTTTGTGTCTACATTTAATAGTGTTTCAAGACAATGCAATTAGGACATTTTGTCCATTTAGGTTCCAAAAACGGAAAAGTAGGTAGGTCATGTTTCACACATAAATATCTTTGAATCATTTTGAGAAATGACAGTCACATCCTCCTAAGACATTACCATGTCTTCATGCGCGCCTCTTTCAAAAGCATTGTTATTTACTGAGATGGTGCAGAAAAGACAATTCATGAATGTAAGGCATTATATATAAATGAAGTGACTATATCTCCAAAATACTAACCTCATTCAAGAATCCATATCAGAACACATAGACAACAATTTCTATCATCAATAGGAACAGACAATATTTGTTTACAACAATGGTGTATTACTATGAAAATAACCCAACGCCTTTGGCCGCAAATAAAGATCAAGTTGTTAGGAAAATCAGAGATTTAAAAAATTACATCCATATATGAAAGTAAAATATACATTTCATGGAAAATACACCATCAGTGGCAATTCAGATGACATGTTTTTTTCTTTTGGTGAACCTTATATCCAAATTAGCTAAGTTTTTACCCTCACCAATTTATTTAGATTTTTAATTAAAATATAGTTGGGTGGCTAAGGATTAAAAAAAACATATAAGAAATATATACACAACAATGTTGTTCAATTTATCAAAAAAGAGGTGTTAACATATTACAATGTGGAAAAATATAAAATTAAAGCATCAACAACATCAGTGTGGCAGTTGGTAAACATGGAATCGAGGAGTTAAATATGAAAAAGAAATACTATAAATTACCGCTTAATTAGTTCGGGGAACAAGAGACTCTGCACGCACCGAGCCAATCTCCACGACCGTGTCTCTTGAAATTGTCGAAACGTCTTGTCGCAAGGGCTATAGAGCACAAATCTGGCACCAGCATCCAGTTGTATTACAATATTATTATCCTCAAGGAGACATATAGGCCTACACATCCCCGACGTCATCAGACTCTGCACATTCTCGATGATCATCAATTGGTTCCAATAAGCCGTCTCCTTTTCCTTTACCCATATATGGACATGATCTCCGGTTTCCCAATGCAAACACAAACGTCCTCTCAAACAAACCAATTCAAATACTGCGCCCACCTTCACATGCTCCGGCTTACGTAACATCTTGAAATCATCGTTGCTCCGATCAAAATATATAATCTCTCTAATGCCCTCACAACTATTCACACACCAATAAACAACTCCATTGGTGAAAACCCCTGAAAATTGAATTTTTCCCATCAAACTAAAGGGGAATATTTTCTTGTCCGACCAGGAATTGGTCTTGCACGAAAGAACCGCGTAGTGCTTATGGGAAATAACAACGACCTTGAAATCGGCCATGGTAATTGGATCATAACAAATCCCGAAACGTAAACTTATACGGGATGAGTAACAAGGTTTTGTGTCGGGTGGATGGGTTCCACAACATGTATCGCCCGGAAAAGTCGTATAAAAGCATGACGCCGTCGCAAGTAAACACGACACATTCCCAGCAGATGCCGGGACCAGGCATTCCCAAATCTGACCAAAGAAAACTGAGGTGGACCATCTTTGGACGGGGAATATTGTTTTGGCCTTCGCACAAAGAGATTAGGCTTGGATTGGTGGAGATGCAGTCGGAGGAATCGAGGATCCGAGATCATGGCTTTCCATGACCTGGAAACGCCTCTCAATCTAAGCAGAGACTTGACGGGTAGTTTCAACAGGATAAGTAGCAGGATATCATCTGGAACATCATCGTTTGCCATCAGATGAGAGCGAGCTAGGGTTTGCACGATTTTGGGGGCTCATCTGTGATCACAGATGAAACAGTAATCATAAGGAAACCGAAATATATATATCCTTTAATAATAACAATATATATAGTTTATATTTTCCTTTTTTGTTTTTATTAATTTTACTTCTTCCCCATTAAGTATGTTAAACTAATTGCGGAATTTATCCAAAAATAAATCAAAAAATTATTCAAGATAATTACTGATTTTAAATCTAAAACAAAATTTTCAAAAGACGTCGTATTCTCTACGTATCATGTCTTGGACTCATATTTAATCACTATTTATTAATATTTTTATTATTAAATAACTTTGTATTTAATATTTAAATTAAATTCAATAATTTTATTTATGTACTTAAAAAAATTAAAAACATATCATATCTCAACCCGTGTCTAATCTCTATTTATTTATTAGTTATTATTATTAATAATTTATTTTTTGTTTTAATGTTTAGATTGTTACATACTTCGGAAAAAAAAAAATTACATTTGGCTTTTTTTCTTCTGGTCTAATACTACTTATCAATATAAATTTTGATTTTCACATCAACAAACATATTTTACTTGGTCTTCTTCTTTGCCAAAATAAAATATATTTGATCGAATATATTTCAAAAACTTTTGATTTTCTTACTTATTAATATAAACCTTGATTTTCAAAATTTTTAGTCCTTATTTTTCTATATAATTATTTTTTGTCTTTTAATTATGACTGTCTCCCCAAATTTAGAGTTTTTAGATCCACCCTTACATATGATAACTATATCTCAAAATCCTAACCTCATCCAAGAATCCATGTCAGAACACATAGACAACAATTTCTATCGATAGGAACAGGCAATATTTGTTTACGACAATGTTGTATTACTATGAAAATAGCCCAAGACTATGGAATTTTTCTATAGAACCAGATAGGCTCCATTACGGAGCCCTATATAACACATACACATGACATTTACTCCACCGTGCATTTATATAAAAAGAAAGAAAAAAGTGATTAAGGGCTCAAATGAATGCCATGGTATTTATAAAACTCCATAATGAAGCCCTATCTTGTTCTATAGAAGAACCGCAAGACTGTGATAGTCAATGAATATTAAGTTGTTAGGAAAATCAGAGATTATAAAAAACATTACATACATATGAAAGTAAAACGTACATTTCATGGAAAATAGACCATCCGTGGCAATTCAAATGAACCTTATATCCAAATTAGCTAAGTTTGTACCCTCACCAGTTTATTTAGATTTTTAATTAAAATATAGTTGGGTGGCTAAGGATTAAAAAAACATATAAGAAATATATGCACAACAATGTTGTTCAATTTACTTAAAAGGAGGTGTTAACATATTACAATGTTGAAAAATATAAAATTAAACCATCAATACATCACTGTGGGAGTTGGTAAACGTGAAATCGACGAGTTAAATATGAAAAAGAAATACTATAAATTACCGCTTAATTAGAACAAGAGAGTTTGCACGCATGGAGCCAATCTCCACGACCGCGTCTCTTCAAATTGTAGAAACGTCTTGTCACAAGGGCTATAGAGCACAAATCTGGCACCACCATCCAATTGTATTACAATATATATTATTATCCTCAAGGAAACATAAACAATAAGATGATTTTAATACATACATATATATATATATATATATAAATTACTTAACTCTAAATATATAATCACTTATTTAATTATTTTGATAATTCAAAAATAATAATATTCAATTGTTCTTTTGGATTACATTTTTAAATAACTACCCGTGCTGTGTAATTTATGGATCAATTTTTTTAGAGACAATACATTTATCTTCTGTTTTTCAATGATGATAATTAAAAGTTATGGTTAAACTCTCTCAATCGTTGACTTGTATTTGTCAAGACCAGTGTTAGCTATGATCAACTTTTTATCGCAATTTATCGAGTTAAGATCTACAAATGATTGAAGTTTTTTTATTACGATATATTTTCCATAATTTAAAATGAACAATATTTATTTTCATGAACAGGCTATAATGTCCTCTTCACAATTAATAGGCCCAATAGTAACATCATGTTTTGCTTTATATTTTTCTTAATTAATTTTCTTTTAGGATGGTACTTGCGAAAGTGGAAGAAGTGTATTAGCATGCTGCATGAGAGCTAACAAAAAAGAAGCAATCGAACAGGTCGTTCAGTCATGTTCGTTCCATAATCTTATGGGTGCTGCTGAGGATGAAACTCAAGAGAATAGATTGATTCCTTCCAAAATGTGCTGTCGTTAATTTATTTTTAATATGATTAGAACTTTGAAAAACTATCGTGGATGTCGGTACCCATTTTTCTTTGCATTTGCAAATTAAAATTCCATTTATTAATTTTTCCCATTTAAATGTTTTTAATGGAAAATTACTTTTAATATTAATAATGATTAAAAATAATAATTAACTTTTTTTCCTTTTATTTATTATTACTTTTTTAATCTCAACTTTTTCTACAGGCCATTCAACAGTACTGCCACACGACCAGCAACGGACTTCTTTTCCCGTGAAAAATGAAAAGACGAAAAATAAAAATAAAAATCCACACAAGTGACAACACTATAAATTGGGAACAGTTAAACTCTATCAGAAGTATGTTTATAGATAGCAGCGTATATGAATACCACCCTACAAGGAGTCTGGTAACCAACCTCAGGAGAATAGTAATGGTTCCAAAAGATATGCATTCTTTCACTTTTGAATTTTCTCAACATTCCAAGTATGCAAAATCATCCATAACAATTCAAAACCAAGAATTTACTTAAGTACCACCCAAGAATTTACTTAAGTACCACCCTTTACCAAAATGACATTACTACTGATTCAATTACTCGACCCCACCTCCTTCAGCAATCCCCAATTTCAGATGGAGGGTTAGTTTTTTTCTATAGTTTGTAAATTGGGTGGATTATGATCTGTATTATTATTGGGAGATGAATATAATATGAGAAACAAACTACTCACACAATTGAACAATATAATTCGAAATTACTTTATGGCATGATTTCTAATTTTATACTACTCCAGAGAATCAAACGATATTATCATGTGGTGGAACAATGAAATTACTCAGGACCACATATTTAAAAACAATTCAAAACTTCCCAGAACATTAGTTAGATAATAAAAAAAATACTTAATGTCATGATTGGTGATTTTGTACTACTGTAGGCAAAAGTGATTCGGTTTGAATGAGAATTCGACACTACTCTGAGCAATATGATGATAATTCTAGACTACTCTGTACTAGAAATTCGAAACTACTATGTGCTACAATTAGCAAGATCAAGGGCTGACCATAATTTGTAATTTGAAACAACTCTGAACCATGGGTAAATAATTTTAAACTACTTTGCGACATGGTTATTAATTATGTACTGCTCCAGGCGAATTCAATACTGAAAGTGATCAGACAAAACGATACTATCTTATGGTAGAACGACGAAACTACTTGGGGACCACATATAGCAAAATAATTCCAGACTACTTAATGTCATGATTGGTAATCATGTACTACTATAGGCATAATTGATTTGATTTCAACGAGAATCCGATTCTTCTCTGAGTTATATGCTAATAATTACAGACTACTCTGGACTGAACAACTGAAATTATATACTATTGTACGAGACGTGATCAAAATAACTCCAAGCTACTTTTTATAACGGATTGAATGTAGGAAAAAATTCACAACCATTAGGAGCAAATATTAAATAATTCGATATTCATTGTCAAAATATTCTAACAAACAAGAATAATTCCACACTATAAACATAATGTATCATCGTATCGATGAAGAATGAAAAAGTCTTTATTTGGAAATCAAGTGCAGTACTGATCTTAAGACAAAGTATACGTTATATTCAAGAGTGGTGCATGTTAAAGCATGCGAACATGGCAGCTCACAAAACAACCATTGTCTGTATATGCAGGTGCTTTCGTCGAGTTTCATCTCCACCAGTGGGTTGTTGTGCACTTCAAAAAATGACTGCGACGACTTAGTAGCCAACCACAATCTCGCTTGATCAATGAGTAAATGAAGCTTCTTGACAATCGAATGCATAAATCAGTAGTCCATGCCCTGCACATTCTTTCCTTGCTACAGGAAGCAACCAGAAAAAAATAATAATTCTGATACCATAATATTTCGAAAAAGGTAACCAATCTAGTTCGTTATTATGAATATACTTCTCACATGAAATTGAGGAATTGATTTTCAAATAATATTTAATAATTACTCACCACATATATGCCTCGTAAGTTTGCAATTTGGTTTATTCTCTTCGAATTGAGATTGTGAAACAATTATATTTTCTAAGTTGTAATAAATTAGTTTATAATCCATAAAAGTCAAAGTTTATGATTCAAAAAATGATGGATACTCCACCGGAAAACATATAAATTAATAAAATAATACTTGGACAAAAAGTTATAATTTATAATTCAAAAAAGATAAAAACCTACTAGGAAAGATGCTTGAAAGTCAATTATAAATCCCTTATAATCTGCCACTTTTAAAAATGGATGTTATCTATGCCATAAAACACATAGAATAAAAAAGAAGTCAACGAAAATTGCTTGAACTATAGTCGCAGTTTATAATCAATACCATGAAAATCAATAAAAACTCACTTGCTTGTATCGGTGCTTGGGAACTTGTAAAACCAAACATTGTGTGGGGTTCCGTGAAAGATTACAGAGCATGAATGAATTGTGTCTATTTTGCTTTCCATGGCGTGAATCCTGCTAGTTTAATATGAAGATCGTTGAGTCTATTTTGTATCCCATTGGGGTAGATTTGTCAATCCCATATATTATTAGAATTATATGGGATATATATGTCTTATATGGGAATAAAAATATTGGTAGTATTATATGCCCATTGAGTTTTATGTTTTAGAACTATATGGGAATTTTCCCATAATATAATGCTTACCACTCTTTCCGCTTTCCCTGTCAAGGCAATTGTTTCAACAAAAGTAATAACGTCGTGTGCGCCACCATCATGGTAAAGAAGGTAAAAGCCTCGAATCGCCAACGATTCCAAATATTTGAAGCAGATCATGAAAGCATTTTCTGCAAGGCTGGACCTTACCTCTAAAAATAAAAAATATTATGAAAGTCAACCTAGATCATTATCAACAAACTTAATCACTTTCATTTCACCTTCAATGCGTTGGAAAATTACACAGAATAAATCCATCCCGTTCACAAAAATCTGGCAAACTCTCGAGCAAGTGACTGGTCAAGTTGAAATAAATGCCTTTCCCCCCTGCCGGGATGAAGCCAAAGGACACCATTACAAAAATGGAGGCCCTTCCTGATAACTTGAAGATCGGAGGGGACCCATCCCCCGAACTCCCAATCTTCAATGACCGGGCTGTAGATCTCCGCAACCGACTCAGAATCGATTTTCACAACTGTGACTATTCAAAATATATTATCGTCATAAATAAGGCACGGAGACTTGTTTATTTTTTTAAACTCTCCGGCATTGGATCAAAATACTCCTTGAAACAAGGGTTTGTACATGTAATGCTCGTTCCTTCTACTCCGGTTCTCATACTCGATTAGAATAATCCCCTTATCTGACCCGATTATTCTCACATTTTCAAAGTATGTTGGTTTCTTGTGCGTATATATATTCATCATCTTTTAAGGGACCACGTTTTCCAATGTCAAATGGACGTAATCTGGTGGTATTGTTCGAATTAAAACCCCAAACCAAAATCTGCTTTTGAGGCTCGAATGAAGCCAACTAAAATACTGTCCTCTAATTATGTTACTCCGGTTTCTCACAACTCGCTAGACCTGATAGAGTGTTTTGCCGACATCCGTTGAAGAGCTTGGTTAATAAGTCTTGTTTGGCAAAGACCAACACTATTTCATCCACTACAGGCCTAGAGCGAATTCCTTCTTAAACCCATTCAATCTTCTTTTTAGCTTCCTCTTCTACGCCCTTATGTAGTTCCTTAAGTGCATTCACTTCTTCAACCCTTTAATTCTCTTTTGCGTTCCGTTAAGCTTACTCTTCTACGTCCTTATCCAGTTCCGTAGATTTATTCACTTCTTTAACCCTTCAAATCTCCTTTGCGTTCTGTTTAGATTCCTCCTCTACGTCCTTATCCAGTTCCTTAGGTGCATTGACTTCTTCAACCCTTCCAATCTCCTTTGCATTACATTTAGCTTCCTCCTGTACTTCCTTATCCAGTTACTCAGGTGCATTGACTTCTACATTTTTATATAGTTCTTTAGGAGCATTCA
>BMAC01000505.1:122557-146432 GCA_014905375.1 Phtheirospermum japonicum
ATATATTGCTGTCATAAACAAGGAAAGAAGACTTGTTTATTATTCTGAAACTTTTTTGTATTGGATTAGAATACTCCTTGAAACTAGTGTTGTACATGTAATGCTCATTCCTTCACATTCACTTCTTCAACCCTTTCAATATTTTTGCGATCCGTTTAGCTTCCTCCTCTACTGTCCTTATCCAGTTCCTTAGGTGCATTCACTTCTTCAACCCTTCAAACTCCTTTTTCATCTGTTTAGCTTCCTCCTCTACGTCCTTATCCAGTTCCTTAGGTGCATTCATGCGTTACGTTTAGCTTCCTCCTCTACTTCCTTATCCAGTTCCTTAGGTGCATTGACTTCTTCAACCCTTCCAATCTCCTTTGCGATCCGTTTAGCTTCCTCCTCTATTTTGTTATCCAGTTCTTTAGGTGCATTCATTTCTTCAACCCTTCCAATCTTTTTTGCGGTCCATTTAGCTTCCTCCTCTAGGTCTTTATCTAGTTCTTTAGGTGCATTCACTTCTTCAACATTCCCAATCTCCTTTGCATTACGTTTACCTTCCTCCTCTACTTCCTTATCAAGTTTCTTAGGTGCATTGATTTCTTCACCCCTTTCAATCTCCTTTGCATTACGTTTAGCTTCCTCCTCTACTTCCTTATCCAGTTACTCAAGTGCATTGACTTCTTCAATCCTTCCAATCTCCTTTGGAATCCGTTTAGCTTCCTCCTCTCAATCCCATATAGTATTAGGATTATATGGGATATATATGTCTTATATGGGAATAGAAATATTGGTAGTATTATATGGGATTGGGTTTTATATTTTAGAACTATATTTGAATTTTCCCATAATATAATGCTTACCCCTCTTTCCGCTTTCCCTGTCAAGGCAATTGTTTCAAAAAAAGCAATAACGTCGTGTGCGCCACCATCATGGTACAGAAGGTACAAGGCTTGAATTGCCAAAGATTCCAAATAGTTGAAGCAGATCATGAAAGCATTTTCTGCAAGGCTGTACCTTATCAAATTTCCCCTCCAAACATAAAAAATATTATGAAAGTCATCCATTTCACCTCGCAGATTGTATTCCAACCTAGATCATTATCAACAAACTTATTCACTTTCATTTTACCTACAGTGCGTGGGAAAATTACATAGAATAAGTCCATCCCGCACACAAAAATCTTGCAAACTCTCGAGCAAGTGGCTGGTCAAGTTGAAATAAATGCCTTCCCCCCTATTGGGCTGAAGTCAAAGGACACCATTACAAAAATGGAGGCCCTTTCCGATAACTTAAAGATCAGAGGGGACCCATCCCCCGAACTCCCAATCTTCAATGATCGAGTAGTAGGTCTCCACAACCGACTCAGAATCAAATTTCACAACCGTGACTATTCGAAATATATTACCGTCATAAACAAGGCACAAAGACTTGTTTATTGTTTTGAAACTTTTTGGTATATGATTAGAACACTCCTTGAAACAAGTGTTGTACATGTAATGCTCGTTCCTTCTTTTCCGGTTCTAAAACATGATTAGAAAAATCCCCTTATCTGATCCGATTATTCTCACATTTTTAAAGTTGTTAGTTTCTTGTGCGTATATATATTCATCATCTCGAAAAGGACCACGTCTCTAATGTCAAATGGATGTAATCTGGTGGTACTGTTTGAATTAAAACCCCAAACCGAAATCTGCTTTTGAGGCTCGGATGAAGCCATCTAAAATAATGTCTTCTAATTATGTTCCAACCATTTCTCACAACTCGCTTGACCTATGAGAGTGTGTTCGCTGACATCCTCTTGAAGAGGTCAGTTACTATTATTGGGCAAAGACCAGCACCATTGCATCCTCTACAGGCCTAGAGCGAATTCCTTCTTCAACCCATTCAATCTCCTTTTTAGCTTCCTCTTCTATGTCCTTATCTATTTCCTTAGGTGCATTCACTTCTTCAAACCTTCAAATATTTTTCGCGATCCATTTAGCTTCCTCCTCTACGTCCTTATCCAGTTCCTTAGGTGCATTTACTTCTTCGACCTTTCAATCTCCTTTGCATTACGTTTAGCTTCCTCCTCTACTTTCTTATCCAGTTCGTTAGGTGCATTGACTTCTTCAACACTTCAATCTCCTTTTTCTTATGTTTAGCTTCCTCCTCTACTCCCTTATCCAGTTCCTTAGGTGCATGGACTTCTTCAACCCTTCCAATCTCCTTTGTGTTCCATTTAGCTTCCTTCTCTCCGTCCTTATCCAGTTCCTTAGGTGCATTCACTTCTTCAACCCTTTAAATTTCTTTTTCTTTCCGTTTAGCTTCCACTTCTACGTCATTATCTAGTTCCTTAGGTGCATTCACTTCTTCAACCATTTCAATCTCTTTTGTGCTCCATTTAGCTTCCTTTTCTATGTCTTTATCTAGTTCCGTAGGTGCATTCACTTCTTTAACCATTCCAATCTCCTTTGCGTTCCATTTAGCTTCCTCCTCTACGTCATAATCCAGTTCCTTTATTCAACACTTCAAATATTTTTTGCGATCCGTTTAGCTTCCTCCTCTACGTCCTTATCCAGTTCCTTAGGTGCATTCACTTCTTCTACCCTTCCAATCTCCTTTGCGTTACGTTTAGCTTCCTCCTCTACTTCCTTATCCAGTTCCTTAGATGCATTGACTTTTTCAACCCTTCCAATCTCATTTGCGTTACGTTTAGCTTCCTCCTCTACTTCCTTATCCAGTTCCTTAGGTGCATTGACTTCTTCAACCCTTCCAATCTCCTTTGCGATCCGTTTAGTTTCCTTCTCTACTTCCTTATCCAGTTCTTTAGGTGCATTCACTTCTTCAACCCTTCCAATCTTTTTTGCGGTCCATTTAGCTTCCTCCTCTACGTTCTTATCTAGTTCTTAGGTGCATTCACTTCTTGAACATTTCCAATCTTCTTTGCATTACGTTTAGCTTCCTCCTCTACTTCCTTATCCATTTCCTTAGGTGCATTGACTTCTTCACTCTTCCAATCTCCTTTGCGTTACGTTTAGCTTCCTCCTCTACTTCCTTATCCAGTTCCTTAGGTGCGTTGACTTCTTCAACCCTTCCAATCTCCTTTGTGATCCGTTTAGCTTCCTCCTCTCAATCACATATAGTATTAGGATTATATGAGATATATATGTCTTATATGAGAATAAAAATATTGGTAGTATTATATGGGATTGGGTTTTTATGTTTTAGAACTATATGGGTTTTATGTTGGAAAGAGGAATAAGAGAGAAAGATGAAATATAAGCACACTATATACACATGTTTTTTTATTATTATTATTTTTTTATTTTTTATTTTTTGGATTTTCAAGAATTGAGATGAGAAATAAAAGAACATAATCGAACAATAAACAAAGTAAAGATAAAACAAACGGAAATAAAACACAAGCTTATTAAAACAAATGAAAATGATATTTCGGCATACCAAGGTGATCATGGTCCCATCCCAACTCTAGCTTCACTTCCGTCCTTCGTCTCCAAATCCCATGTATCCCGGCACAGAGAAAAGGATAAATGGGCACTCGACGCCCATTGTGCAAATACCAAAGCATGTACACCTCGTTTGCTCAAACATCTCAGCCTCTGTTGAGCAGTTGATCCGGGCCGCTTTCAGTCGATCGACCGACATGGCAGTCAATCGGTTGCCCTTGCAGTCTATTCTGGCTAGTTCCGGAATCAATTTTCTCGTTTTCCGCTCCAATACGTCCGCGGTCGTCGTCTCTTATTCGCGCTATGTTCCCTTGCATATCTTCGCTTGTCCATTGCATAGCGAGTCGATTGGAATGCCATAAGCGTGCGCGGGTCCCGCTTTGGTCATTCTACAACCAAAAATATAAAATAAGTGAAAATATACGAAAAACGTAATAGAAACCGCGCAAAAGCTACAAAACCTAAAACTAACAAAATAAGCCTAATCGACTCCTAACACTCACAAAATGCAAGCGAAACACATGCGATCACGACACAAAAAGGTAACAAAAACACGTACAATAATGTGGAAATCAATTGGTGTTGGAGAGTGAGGTATTTATAGATGTCAAAATCTATTAAAAAAAACAAAAAAATCAAAAAAAGTAGCCGTTAACCGGTTAACTGGTTAATTAGCGGTTAAATCGGTTAACCGCCAATGGCTACTTTTTTTTTGATCTCAGTCATTGATTTTCAGCGGCTATCAACCGAGCGGTTAAACCGCCGGTGATTTTTTTTTTAAATCCGGTTAACCGGCCATTACGATTAGCCGTTCAGGTTAACCGTAACCTAACCTCCAATAATTGGTTGAAGGTTACGATTATAATCATGACCACTGATCAATTGTTAACCGTAACCGGTCAATCGGTTATTAACCGACGGTTAACCGTAACCGGTTCAACACCCATAGTGATAAGTTTTTGTAAAACTGTTTGTGCGATATTCCAATTTGCTCTATTTTGGGGCTTTTTTTCTTATCCGTTGTTGTTGGAAGTTTTTAATATAAAAGTGACATATTTTAGAAATGCATTGACAAGTAATAGTGGCAGTGTTATATTTTAGTTAAATGCTGATTGAATTATAATACCTTGAAAAAATGTAAAAGTGACAATATCAATTTAAAAGTAACAGAATTATATTTTATGTTAAATGGTGACCAAAATGCCTGAAGCCTTCCGAAAAAAGCAAAAGTAGGAAATTCGCCCTCTCGGTAGCATGCTCTATTTGCAATTTATAATGTTTATCCATGTTCCATTTGCAATTGTTGTACTTCCTTCTTGATTGTCGTTATTTGTGTACTTGTTGAATCTAATATTTTATTTTTGAAAGAAAAAGTGCAAACATGTTAGCGCATATACTGTGTCACTTTTAGCTCAAAACATGTCACTTTTGCTCTTAAAAGTGTCACTTTTGTATTAATATAAAAGTGACATGTTTTATTAGAAAAGTGACATGTTTTAATGCAACCACGATATTATTATATTTCAAGTTAAATAATCGATTATAATATATTGTGTAAAAGTGATACTTTTTAGTGAAAATGTGACAATAACAAGTGAAAAAATGACACATTCAGTGCATAAGTATCAATATTTATTCATAAAGAGTTCATAAAAAATGAGACATTTTAGTGACATATATATATGAAGATAATGTTATAATTGATCTATAGAAACTTAAGTCTTTAATAACAAAAAATTACACATCATCTTCTTTTAATTAATTTGCAACATATAAGTATAAATAAGAAAAATATTAATTAGACTAATTTTCTATAAAAATATATAAAATTAGTGGGGCACATGTGGGGGCCACAAAAAATCTTTTTGGGAGGTTTATTAATAATTCGGGTTCATATTTTTATTAGTGAAATTTGTATTTTACTGACGTGGCACGTTGAGAATTGGAAAAAAATTATTTAGATTTACTGTTATTGTTATTATTACGGACATTTCACTTTCCTATGATTATTAGTTTCTTTATATATATATATATATATATATATATATATATATATATATATATATATTGTGTTGTATACTTATTCCATTTTAAAATAAGTGTCGTCTTAGAGATTCAATTTTTTTTAAAAATTGAGTGTTGTTTTAGAATTTTTTTACCACTTTATTCCAGTTTTATCACCACTTATTTTAAGAAATATAAACAAGTTTATGGTAATAGAATAACTAAAGGGAAAGAATTGAAGTAATTAAATGAGAATATTATTTATTGATTGAGGAATGTTGGTCAAATATTATATTCTTGTAAAAAGAAAGGCAGAAAAGAAGAAGATACAAAGGAGACGATGGAGACGATAGAGATTAGGGTTCTCTTATTCATCAAATATTCCCTTTATATAGGGTATCAAAGTACATGTTTTCATAATACATAAAGATTACAAATACCTAAACTGTCCCTCGTCAGTTACTTGCTGACGAAGGCACACTAATTGTGTTTTTCCTTCAACACTCCCCCTTGTGCCAAGTCAAATGGTGAAATGTTGTTTTATTGTTGCCTCGTTAAAATCTTTCCAAGTAACAAAACCCAAAGGGAAAAATAAAACTTGGTAAAAGAAAAAGAGTACAACACACCTATGCTGAGACTCCTCCTAAAGAGTACACCTCTCTCTGATATGTACATCTATCAAGAGAACTTTGGAAAATTCTCCACTTCCTCAATTTACTTTTGAAAAAGTGCATAGTTGTTGGTTGTAGAAGAGTTGTGGTGATATTACTCGTATTATCACATTTTCTTCAGGGATAGAGTTCAAGCCACTATTATCAGATATATGAATGATCATAACATTTATCATTGATAATCACGAACTACTACATGTATGATGATGATCTATTTACATTAATCGAATGAGTAACCAACATCAACGATACTATTTGGTGTTTCACAACTCAACATTTTTTTAGGGGTTATAAGACCATTTGCAATCCCAATTATATTTATGAATGGGAAGAATAAACTCGCGTCAATGGTTTCTTTTAGGTATCAAATTACATTTTGATTCCATTCCAGTGACATTGCGCTTTCTTGAGTTAAATCAAGATAATAATTTTGAGAAATTAATATTTGGTCAAGTGTATTAGTAATGATACAATAATGCGCATATTGTACATAGTGATATGGCCTGAATAAAGAGACCTGGATTGGGGTAAACCTGAAGAAGGTCAGAATAATAAGTGGACAAGAGTTGGAGCGATTACCCTAATCAGGATCCAGACCTGACCTGAATTCTTGGATGAGAATTTAGGAGGGTCAGGTCTACCCGGGTTATGAGAATCATCCTGATCTGATCCGAATCCTCGTAGAAGGAGTATAGGAGGTCAGGCTTATGGGAGGTCAGGTAATCTGATTTCCCAAGAGGGAACATGTGGGTCCCCTTGTCGTGGTTATTTGCATAACGGCCTAAAATTCGCGGATTCTGTTTTTGAAATCTCGAAAAGGGTCCCCGCCAGAGAAAGTTATAAATATCTCAGACCCAAGGCTGAGAGAGGTATGAAATTATTGCTCATTCCTTTCGTTGCCCACTGAAATACACAACACGCTTAACTGACTTAAGCATCGGAGAGGTTTCCACCGAGAATCTTCCGGTAGTCCTTTTTAACGTATTTTTGGGTGTAGGTCAGGTTTGTTTTCAGGAAGATCAGAGTATTCGTGAAGGGGGGTATTTAATTTGGTTTGGTTTGGCTTAATTATTTTCTGAGTGAAACAATTGGCGCCGTCTGTGGAAAATTCCAAGCTAAGATGTGAGTAGAAGGCATGGCATCAGATGGGCTTCGACGGAATCTGGTAGGTGAAATAGGCGGAATGCCATCCTCCGCTACGCCAAGGGATGAGCCTGAAACATCAAGGCCATCGGCAACAGTAGGTCAAGCACAGCTCAATCCCCTAGGGAGAAACGCACGCCGAAGGATCGCTGAACGATTTCTTCTTGAGGTAGTTATCAGATATTATCGGAAAAGCGGTGGAGGTGGACGTGGAGAAGAAGTTTTCTGAACTTTCAACACCACCCCTCAAGGAAGGCCGGCCGCGGGAGACGGAGCCACCGCGCGCAACCCGCCGAACAACCAGATCTTTGCCTCAAGGAGATGAAGAAAGCTTTTCTGCTTTAGAAAGCGAAACTTCAAGAAGAACTAACCAAGATCTCACTGAGCAAATGCAGAATCGGCAAAAGGAAGTTAGAGAAGTGAAGCAAAAATCGGCCGGGGCGAAGGTAGGTCAGGCGCGATGGAGCACCTCGTTCACAGAGGAGGTCATAAGGGATGATCTCCCAGCTTCATATCGCTCCATGGGCTTTGAATATAATGGAACGACGGATCCATGGGATCACCTGAGCCGATTTGAGATTGCAGCTACTTTGCACAAATTTTCTGACACAGTCTTACACCAGTTTACCAGCTGTAGAAAGTACCAGAAGATGTCATTGGAGTTATTTAGTTTGAAATAGAAGGATAATGAAAGCTTGAGAGGATATATCAAGCGTTTTACAGAGGATAAGTTAGAAATCCCATCGGCTTCTGAGGAGATACTGATCAATGCACTGGTGCAAGGGCTCAGAAGAGGCGAGTTCTTCCAGTCATTAGTGGTAAAACCAGCCCGGAAATTTGAAGAGCTCCTGTATAGAGCAGAGAAATATATCAATTTAGAGGAGGCTTTGAAGCTAAAGGATGAAGGGGAAACAAGGCGGGAGCGACCAGATAAAGAGGACAGGATGACCGCGAAAAAGCCCAGGACAGACCTGGTAGGAGGACGTCCCCGATTTGAATGATATACGCCCCTGGATTCGCCCCAGAGAGAAATATTGCAGGCAATAGAATGACATCCTGATCTCAAATGGCCCAGGACTTATTCCCAAAATCCACAAAAGGAAAAATCCAATCGGTTCTGCTGGTACCATAACGAGTATGGTCATGACACGGATGAGTGCACCCATCTGAAGGATGAGATTGAACGAATGGTACAGGCAGGGCACCTCAAGGAGTTTGTGCGAGCAAAAAGAGAAGATCCCAAATCCGGCTCGTACAAGACTGATCAAACCCAGACCAGGCAAAAACGAAATAGTACCCATGAAAATGTGCCTAGGGGAAACCAAACTTAAGAAGTGCGCAGTGAGATATTGATGATAACAGGGGACGAATGGGATGAGCATTCTAGACGGACCCAAAACAGCTATGTCCGAGCTGCAAATGACTTGATCAGGAAATCACGTGAGGTGGGTCAGATAACCCCAAGCCAGAGCATATGTTTCAGATCAGAGGATGAGAATGGCATCTTGGCTGCTCACATGGACACCCTGGTCATAATAGCCACTATCGCCAATTACAATGTGAGACGAGTATTTATTGATACAGGGAGCTCGGCTGATATTTTGTTCTATGATTGCTATCGAAAGTTAAATCCAGATGTGGAAATGGAAGAGGTGACAACTTCGTTAGTAGGGTTTGCAGGAGGAGCTTTGAAGCCGATTGGGGCAGTGAAGCTTTTGGTAATGTTGGGAGAAGAGCCATTTACATTAACTTAGATGGTGCGATTCTTGGTAGTGGATGCACCATATTCATACAATGTTATGCTAGGACGACCATTCCTGAGCCAATTCTAGGCATTGATCTCGGTATACCATATGAAGTTGAAGTTCCCTGCTCAGGATGGAACAGGTGAAGTTAAGGGTGACCAATATGCGTCCAGACAAGCGTACATCGAGTGTATTCGACATAATGAGGAAGAGAGACAAAATAAAAGAGCCAGAACGGAGAACACAGTGCCATAACTAGCTCGGTGGGAGGAGGGCTTGATGATGGTAGAGGTGGTCCCAGGGGATGATAGTAGAGTTGTGAGAGTGGGAACGACTCTAAGCCCAGAAGTTCTGGTAGACCTGGTTCATTTTTCGAGAAACAACGCCGATGTTTTTGCTTGATCTCCTCAAGACCTGGTGGCGATAGATCTAGTAGTCGTAGAACACCGCCTCAATATCAGCCGTGGAGAGAAGCCAATTAAACAAAGGAAACATAATTTTGGTCCTGAAAAAGAGGCAATCATCGAGGCTGAAGTTGAAAAATTTGCTGAAAGCTAAGCACATTCAAGAAATACAATTCGCGGAGTGGCTTTCCAACGCGGTGTTTGTCCCCAAAACTCAGGAGGATTGACGTATGTGTATAGATTTTCGGGATCTCAATCGTGCCTGCCCTAAGGACAATTACCCGTTGCCGAGGATAGACCAATTGGTTGATTCCACGTCTGGTTGTGAGCTGCTAAGCATGACGGACGCCTCACAAGGGTATCATCAAATCAAGCTAGCTGAGGAGGACTGGAAGCGGGTTAGTTTTATAACCCCAAAGGGGACCTATTACTATGTGGTCATGCCGTTTGGGCTCAAGAATGCGGGCGCCACATATCAACGATTGGTGTATAAGATGTTTAAGGCTCAACTGGGACGGAACATGGAGGTTTACGTCGACGATATGTTAGTCAAGAGTGTGAAGGAAGCCTCGCATGTGGATGATCTAAAGGAAACTTTTGACACCTTGAGAAGATACAGGATGAAGCTCAACCCCAAGAAGTGCGCGTTTGGGGTAAGAGCTGGGAAATTCCTGGGGTATATGGTTACAGAAAAGGGAATAGAGGCCAATCCAGAGAAGGTAAGAGCCATTATGGACATACAGCCCCCGAGGAATGTCAAGGAAATGCAGTGCTTGGCGGGCCGAATTAACGCTCTAAGCGGTTCGTCTCACGCTCAGCTGAGAAAAGCCTACCATTCTTCCAGGCCTTACGTAAGAAAGCTCGGTTTCAGTGGAGCGAAGAGTGTCAGGAGGCATTTCAAATGTTAACCTGAGCACCTGGCTAACATGTGGCTGCTCACTAAACCAGTTCAAGGTGAACCTTTAATCCTATACTTATCTGTCGGGCAGCAGGCTATGAGCACGGTCTTGCTCAGAGAGGAAGGCAAAATGCAAAGGCCGGTATATAATTGGAGCAAGGTGCTGCATGATGCTGAAATCCGATATGTGGAGGTGGAGCGAGCAATGCTAGCCCTGGTAGGGACGACACGTAAGTTGCGCACTTATTTTCTTTCACACGGCATAGTTGTACGGACTAACCTACCTTTGAAAGCCATCATGGATAAGCCAGAGGCCTTAGGACGTCTGGTCAAATGGATAAACGAACTTAGTGAGTTTGATATTACCTTTGAAGCAAGGGCAGCCATTAAAGCCCAGGCGTTAGCTGATTTTATGCAAGAGATGACCAACTCTCCTGAGGATAAGAAGGAATGGACAATTTATACAGATGGCTCGGTAGGAAGCCTAGGCTGTAGTGCGGGCATAGTGTTAACCGACCCGACGGGTGTGACCACTGAGTACGCAGTACGAATGAACTATCCATTGTCTGATAACGCGGTAGAATATGAGGCTCTTTTGAGAGGAATTCAAATGGAAAAGGATTTGGGGGCAGAGTAGATATGCGCACGAGTAGATTCACAGCTCGTATGCAGACATATAAATGGAGAATTTGAGGCAAGAGATGAGCACATGCAAAAATACCTAGCTCAATTTCGGGAGTTGGCTAGTGCCATGGGAACTCTGACTATCCTCCAAGTCCCCAGAGAAGAAAACAGGCGAGCAGATTACTTAGCTAAAATAGCCAGCTCAGCAGTGGATTGCCAGGAAAGAATGATCACCCTATTAATGGCATATCAGGAATTCGGGGAAGAAAAGGTATGCGCAGTGGACGAAGGGGAAGATTGGCGCTCTCCTATAAAAGCATATCTGGAGAAAGGAGAGCTGCCGGATAACAAGAGGGAAGCAATAAGATTAAGGATCAGGTCATCTCGGTTCTGCTTGATTAAGGGAGAACTGTTTCGAAGGGGGTTCAGGCAACCCCTTTTACGGTGCCTAAGCCCGGTGGAGGGTACCCATGTCCTTAAAGAAATCCATAAATGATGCTTTGACAATCACATGGGTGTCATAGCTTTGTCAAGCAAGATCTTAAAGCGGGCTACTTTTGGCCACAACTGAGGAAGGAGGCAGAGGGTTTTGTTCGAGCATGTGGTAAGTGTCAGAAGAACTCACCCTTAATACATAGGCATGCGGAGGAGATCTTGACAATGAGCTCTCCCTGCCCATTCGCCAAATGGGGAATAGACCTAGTAGGACCTTTCCCCACAGCCCCCGCCGAAAAGAAATTTCTGATTGTGTCCATCGATTATTTCAGCGAATGGGTGGAGGCTAAGGCCTTGGAAAAATTACAGAAGATGCGGTAATGGTTTTTTTGTGGAAAAACATAGTGTGTCGATTTGGAATCCCAAGGATTTTGGTCTCAGATAATGACACTCAGTTCATGGGGGCCAGAATCGAAGCTTGGTGTGCTCAAATGAAAATTCATCAACATTTCACATTTGTTTACCATACGCAAGCCAATGGTCAAGTTGAAGTGACTAACCGCACTCTCGTACAAGGAATCAAGGCACGCCTGGAGAGATCAGGAGGTAAGTGGGTGGAGGAACTCAGTTCAATCCTATGGGCATATCAGACCAATCCCAAGCATCGAAGAGGTTTCCAACACGCTTAACTGACTTAAGTATCAGAGAGGTTTCCACCGGAAATCTTCCGGTGGTCCTTTCTAATGTATTTTTGGGTGCAGGTCAGGTTTGTTTTCACAAAGATCAGAGTATTCGCGAAGGGGAGTATTTTGTTTGGTTTGGTTTGGTTTGATTATTTTCTGGGTGAAACACATAGGTAGAGAATTTCAGCTCCCACCAGTTCTTCGTCATTCCACTGACGAAATTGATATTTTCTTTTATCCTCACTTTGACCAATCATAGGAGTGCTAAAATATTGCACCTATCCATATTTAATTGCCTGATCATCTTTTGGATATATGCAAACTGTAGAATTTAGTATTCCACAAACTCGGGTTTAGTGTAAAGCCTTAACATGACCGAGATTTCCCATGATGCATTATCTCAAATTAAAATTTCAAATAACTAGCGAGATCTCTTATTTCATTAAGAATGAATGTTATATTCCTTTCATCGACATATACAATTATAATTGCAAATTTGAAACTTACTTTATTTATAAATACGCAAGGGCATAGATTATCTTTTCCCAATCAAGTAGTCACTTAGACGGTTATACCACATCCGTCTGGATTATTTCAATCCATAAAGTGAGTGTTTTAATTTAATTACAAATTCACTCCATAGCTTAGAGTCACTTATCTTGGCAATGAAAGGCCAGCAAGCACTTTCGTGTGTGTGTATATATATATATATATATATATATATATATATATATATATATATATATATATATATATATATATATATATGTATGTATGTATCTAAATCATGATCCCCATAGAAATATGATGTAACCACAGGTATAAGCTGCATTCTCAGTTATTTGGAATTATAACATTTATTATGGGAGAGTACATATCCCCATAGTCAATTCCAGGGCGTTTTGAGAAACTTTATGCTTCAAGTATAGATTTGCATCTCATGGATTTATTTTTCTCGTTGCGCTTTCAGACAAAACTTTGTTTATGTCCTACAGGCTTTACACTTGGTGAAGTTAGCACTACCAGACCAAATACCTGTCTTGTTGTCAGTGAATTTAGTTCTACCTGGATTAATTCTTTAGAATTAGGCCAATTTGCTCTTTGTTGACATTTCAATAGAGCGTGGTTCGATGACATCGTGCTCTATATTACTTGAGCAACAATGTATATATCATCAATGTGTGTGGAAAATCTTTCCATCAACTTATATAAACTCTCATAGTACATTGGGATTTCTTTATTCTCTGGAATCATATTAAACATTGGAGCGTCCTCTATTAATGATTCATAGACATAAGTATAACCAGAGATAATCTCATGAGAGTCATTATCTTCATTGATGATTAATTGAATTTGTGCCATACATGCCCTCTTATTCCTTGGGCGAGTATTGATCGAACCAAGTGACCTCCCCTTGTTCCTTTTGGGAGTCACGACCTCAACCATACCTCAACTAAGTATGGTTGCAATGTCTTAATCTATGACATTATGCCCTTTATGGGGACTTTTAACCTTACAGACACATTTGCAGCTTGTATATATATGATCTCGTCACTTTAGAAATTGAGTCTTCTATACTTTGAAGATCAATTGTTCACTTTAATTTTCTTTCACGTTACATTGTGAAATACGGGGATCATAATGAGACATAGTATGAAACTATTTCTATCATTCCATTAGAAAGTACTTTCTCTTATCTCCCCTAATGACGGGAAGAATATCTCATTAGAGTGACAAATTCGCTAATTTAGCGATAAAGAGATCGTCTGTCAAATGTTTCAAATAGCGGATGACTATTAGAGATTCATATCCAACATAAATACTTAACCGTCTTTAGAAACCCATATGAATGCACTGTGGGGGCGTAATAGGCACATATACTGCTTAATCAAATATGCGTAGCTATGAATTATCAGGCTTATATTCAGTTACCAACTGGTACGCAAAATACTTAGTTAGCAGAGGTTCATAAACGAAAAATTAAGATTTGCGTGCAATATTGCATAACCCTGTGCAAAGACAAATGAGTGCGCATAAATATTGTCTTAGTCACCATCTATATTCCTTTTGACGGTGTCTTCTTTCAGACCTTATTGTATATGCACATTAGGGTACAAAATCCAGTACATCGATCTTTATTAAAATGCAATAGACATCAAGTACTTTTGATGTAAACTCTCTAGCATTATAAGTTTGGGTGCTTTATAAGGGTGGTGAGTCCTCAATCATATTAAATGTGCTAGAAGTTTTACAAATGCAATATTTTTATGGATAATACGCGCTGAAGCATCGACCAACACTATACAATACTTGAATGATCCGCATTTTGAATGGTTATGTCCACATGTATCACCAATTATCAATTATAAGAATGAAATATTATACTTTTTATCTTTAGCATATGCATGTCTCAATCATAAAATTTTGCTAATGAACAAGTTTTGAGAAAATGAGTGATATATCTTTGAGATATGAATGTATGTAGTGCTTCTAGTACTTTAGAATGCACTAGCTGTAATTGAACAACATTAGTTCGACACTATACTGTGTATCAAATTTCTATCTCATTTTGTGTTTCACTCAAAATAAAATATGTCCATGTTAATTTCTTATAATATGGACCATCATATCACGATGACCAAGGAATCCATGTTATTCATGTCAAAACTTGAACGAGTCATGTCCAAAAGTTCTTTGTTGGTCATGTCTTATGATTTAATAATCAAAAAGATAGTAAAGTAAAATTACTAGATTGACTCTAAAACGTGCTTGCTTCCACATAAATTAAAAGTATAGTTTCATTCTCACAATGTACTTCTTAATGATAATCATCAACATGAATATCATCAAACTTAACAAGGTTCGTTCGCTCTTGGTCCATAATGAGCTTTTATGACTTTAATCAATGTGCCACTAGTCATCAAGACTTTGTCACATATAAATATCACTTAAGTGAGTAATTGTCTATTCCTCGAAAAATTCTCACATTCTCCAGAGATATCTGAATGAAATACTTTTCATTCTAATATTTTACATTATTTACTAGCTATGTTACATTATATCTAATAATTTGCTCATGAACCTTGTATGTGAATGTGTGGTAAATAAACTCAATTACATTTAACGCTTTAGAATGAAATGAGAAATTTACCAATAAGCCAAAAATAATTAAATCAGGCCACATTACATAAATCTAACTCAAAATAAACTTTAAGACCAAATACAATAATCTAATATGAATGATTGATCATACTTTCACAAGTTCTTTGTAAAGTAAGAAACATACAAATTTCATCAATCAAAATAGATGATATCCATTGACGAAGCAAGGTTATTGGGAGAACTTCCATGACTTCTACCATGACCAATAAATATCACGAACTCTTACATATCTTACCTTGTGGTTCATTCTTCCCACATAGGTAGGGATCAATATGTCTCTTCCCCTTTACTTTGAGGTTATTTCTACTATTTATATCGATTCTAGTTAGCCTCAAGAAGTTTCTTTATCCGGAGGTCGAACATTGGTATTATGAAGAATAATGTCATGTCTCTCAATGACTTATTATTATAATTAATATTATACAAGTGCATTTGTATGTTTGCTCAAGTGGAAAAAAAAATAGAGTGAGATCGTATCTCTCAATTTATTATTGTCATTTAAAGTGACTTTCTTTTTCACATATGGTAAGACGTATTATTAGTCACAACATATCAAAGTCATTGACTCTTTTTAACAAACAAACAAATTTATTTTCACTAAATTCTTAGGCTTGAAAATAGTGTTTCATAAAATTCTCAAAATATTCATTTAGAGTACATCCCAAAGTTTATTGAGATCTTAAAACTATATATACTTCAAATATAAGATTTGGGGTTAATATGAATTCTCAAGTTCATAAGAGAATTGACTGTGACTAAGTTTGACGATTCTTTGTCAATTAGGGGTTGATGGGTGATATTATTGTGGAATTGTAGTTATTCTAGTTTCCACATTGATCGAAGATTTCTTAGCACTCTAAGAAATCGTCTCCGCAATAGTACGGAGTCGATTGTAGAGCGGTAAGCTTTCCCGAGTCGTGTCTCTCGAGGATAGATATAATCGGCGGTCGATGTGCTTAATTAATCTCTTATTAATTTAAATCAACCTAATCTACACTAAGAAAGTATTAACTCATTGGTTTGGTTTGAGTTTTATGCTAAAACTTGAGTTTAAAATGAGACTTTAATTAAAAATGATTGGGTTTAGGGTGTTCGGTTCGTCTCCACGATCAATAGATTTTTGCCGAGCACTTAATTCACGATTCGGGGTTGTCAATCCCAAATGTCGATCAAGTAATGCGGTCGTCAATCCCAATTCTCAACAAATTCTGATTAATGGTTATAAACGAACTTAAACCCTAAACCCGTAATCTCTAAACTAGTTGCATCAAATACAAATTGAAGCTTGCTTGAAAGTAATTATTAATAACATTGGTTAAACCATTAAAGTTTACTAAACTAAGAAGGCTTGCAAATTGAAAGAGGAAAACTAAGGGAAATTAAAAGCTTGAAATTGAAAACAAGTCAAAAGTATTAAATGTAAATAAAGTCAAATTTACCAAAGAGGAAAGTCCCATTTGGCTTTTGACAACCAATTGCTTGTTTAGCTAAAAAAGGGTTAAAAGCTTGAAGATGCTACAATGGAGTTTGGCAAGAACAACAAAAACCACAAGCTAAAAAATTAAAAGGAGGATTCAAAAAGCAATGAACAACAAAACAAACACAAAACAACAACATGAACAATTAATCAAGAACATAGCACAATAATTAAGGGGAAGAAAACTACCAAATTGCATTGAACACAAGATCCACAAATGAGAAAGTTTCAACAACACAAGATCCACAAATGAGGGAGGTGTCACTCTCTCCCACACTTGCTAAGAACAACTAAACCTAACTAAACTAACTACTTAAGCTAAACTAAACTACACTAAACTAGGGATTTATGAGCTAGGGTTTTGAAATGCAAGAGTAAAGGCTTGAAGGAAATGGAGCAAGCCCCAGATTCCACCCAGGAGGAGTTGTTTGGATAAGGTTGAACAAATGGGTCTATATACATAAAAATACAGGGGCAAAATTATCAAAAAGGGCCAAAAACAACAAAAATCCTGCGTCGCAGTCGATCGACTGCTTCCTCAAAATCGGCCAACCTACTGCCAAGTAGTCGATCTGGAGTGGTCCAGTCGATCGACTAGACTATCAGTCGATCGACTGGAATGGCTGCATCCGGCTCGATTTCTCATTTTCGCTCTAAACGTCCGCCGGCTGTCGCTCCTCATTCGCGCTGTGTTCCCTTGCTTGTCCGTCCCAATCCGAGTCAAGTGGGATGCCTTGAGCTTGCGCGAGACCGCTTTGGTCATCCTACGGACATAAATACAAAAATGAGTAAAAATATACGAAAAACTAATAAAAATCGCACAAAAGTTACAAAAACCTAAAACTAACAAAATAGGCTAAAACGACTCCTAATACCCATAAATGCAAGCAAAACACACGCGAATGCGACACAAAAAGGTAACAAAAAAGTGTGCAAAAAAGTACAAATCACACATCAAACGAATAATGGTAATACTCAATTTCTTTTGAGTATACTAAACCTCTCTAAACCCTAAAACCCTAAACCTAAACCCTAAACCCTAAAACCCTAAACCCTAAACCCTAAACCCTAAAACCCTAAAATCTGAAGTATGTCATAATCTTTCTTTGATATCATGTGAATATACTTTATCACAAGACTTATTTACAAAATTCTTTATCGTTCATGAACTTTCATTATCATGAAAATATTCAAATATACAATCAATGATACATACATTGAAAGTAGCTTATAAAATCAACTTGAAGAGAATCACCAACATACATGAATCTATCAGTTCATCGAAATTCATGATTAACTAAACATATTGGCAAAATCATGATCAATATCTAATCGTTTATTTACGATTTCTTAGAAATCATCTAAAAGCATAAGTAATAATATATTATGTACTCTATGAATATCATTAAAGTATTGCAAAATTTCATGTTTGTCAATATTGCACATAACATCACATGCATATAATCATAGATAACATATATACATATACATGCAAAATAATACATACTATGCCATATATACATATTGCCAAATATTTATTAGTTGCATTTAATAAATAATAGGGTAATTCGAGTTACTTGGAGGAAAGTCATGATTCTTTCCTAATTTTATTTTTAGGTTTCGGATTATACAAAGTTTCAAATCCGATCTCCACCGTACAGATTCAACCTCTACGTGTTTTGAATAATATATCCAAAATTCAGCTTCATCCGATCTCTGCCGTACAGATTCAACCTCTACGTGTTTTGAATAATATATCCAAAATTCAGTTTCATCCAACGATTAGATTGTGCATAATTGAATTTTTAAAATAAGTTGGGCAGACAGTTCCGAGAAACAAGATCAGCTCTATTCAAAATTCATTATCGGATTCTTCAGACTTCATATTCAAATCTCCAATGGTTCGATTGTGAGAAATCTTGTTTTGAAAAACTCTACACAGAAAATTGCGAAAGCAGAATCTACTTTATTCGAGAATTTATATATATTTTCTCGTATCTTCGAATCCAATCTCCACCGTTCAGAATGTAAATCAAAAAGGTCTGGAAGGTTCTGTAAAATCTTGAGCTCGATCCAACGGTTGAAACTCGAGAAACCGATTTTTCAAACATACAACGCAATTAGATTTTCGCCGTACGAAAATTGTATAATTGGTGCTTTGGTTATGGAGGCTTATTCTCGATCATTAGGTTAGAGTTTTGTGCTGATAACGTGTAAAAAGAAAAGCAGAAAAAGAAGAAGATACAAAGGAAACGATGGAGACGGTAGAAATTAGGGTTCTTTTATTCATCAAACACTCCATTTATATACATGTTTTCATAATACATAAAGATAACAAATAGCTAAACTGTCTCTCATCATTATTTGTCGAAGGCACACTAATTGTGTTTTCCTTCAACCGTTCCTTAATTTTGAACGAAAATTCAAAAACGACACTTATTAAAAAACGGAGACAGTATATTTTTACCCGCCCGATTTTGTTATTATTATAAATTTTGTTATTATCCACCTTATATATTAATATATATTGATGTTGTTAACATATGATTATTTAGAATTTGGGAAAAGCAACTAATGCGTCTAATCTTGTCCAACTCCTCGAATTGGGGAAACGCACACGCTGAAGAACAGTTATGGATCGCAAAAACAAATACAATCGAACTCCTCAAGGTCGGTGTTTGTTTAATTCTTGTCCAGCATCTCTTATTTCATCCTGCATTCAAACATACTTTTATCGAACTTTAATTTTTATTTTTTGGGTTTGAAATTTTTAATTTAATCACTCATATTTATTTTCCAGCGGAAATCGCTCGAATTCTGGTTGAGTTCCTTGAAGTTGCCATCACTTCAGTTGTTTTCCTCAAAGGAGTCTATCCAAATGGTAATATTACACAAGAAAATTACTCCATTTACTTATTCACAAATCCACACTCACTTCACTGTGTGAGATTGTAGGGGCTTTTGAGAGGCGGCGATACATGAATGTGGTGATTCATAAAGCCATACACCCCCAGTTAAATGAATATATTCATTCTGCTGTTTATGGGCTCAAGCCTTTTATTGAAAAGGTTGCATTTCCTGCTTTTGGCTCATGCTCAATTTTCTTGGATTTTTTTTTTCCTTTAGGGTATTTTTTTTTTTTTATATAAATATTGTATTGTTTTTCCAATTAGGGTTTGGTGGAAAGAGTCGCGGTGATATTCTTCGATGATGGCGGTGTCCCGATTGAGAGATTTATTTTCAAGCTTGATGTGAATCAGTGTTATGGGACGACGATTGAACAAGCTGATCTGGAGTTCTCTCTTAGGTCCTTCTTGATTAAACTGCCCGTATCCGAACCTCTGACCAAGGCTCTTCCACGAAGTAAGTGTGGATTTGTGTAGCTTTTCTTGGATCGCTTAGTGCCAATGGGAGTGTCTAAAAAAAAAAAGTGATTCTCAACTTCTACCCAGAAAAATATGAGTACAAAGGTGTAGTGTAGAATTTATCGAGTAAAACGTGATACTATTTGTTTTTTTATTTCTTATGTATTTTGCAATGTTGATTTGTTTGTATGACAGATTGCAGGTGGGAAATAACAGCTTATTTCCGGTCTCTGCCCGAGGCTGGCACCAGTCGAGACGCGGACATGTGGGTCCCAACAGATACAAAGCAGTGGCAGCATATATCACAGATAGTTCCGATCAAGTCCATGCGCAGTGAGCCTCTCGGGTTGCAGCTGTATCTGGAACACCCGAGTCTCACCGAGCCTATGGTCTGAAAAACGTTCATTGCTCGAAAGGAGAAAATAATTTCGTTATGCAGAGAAAATCTGTTTACTTATTATAATATCACTTTAGTGTCTCCGTTCTAAGATATACAATATGTACAGAATTACTAGATTTCTTTTAATTTTTCGAATAATTTGGGTTATTAATTTCTTCACAAGTTAAATCAATGGGATGATGCTTAATAATCAGAATAACAATCAACACTAAACTAGTGTACAGCACCAAAATTCATATCCACTACAATTACAACAAATCGCACGAATTAAACCTCAAAAGTGAATTGACAATTTTCTCTCTGTACCCATCGCTCAACGAAACATCATTGGTTGAAAAACCCCGGCCCGGCCCGCGATAGAAGTTCCTCGCCAGCATCAACACCCATCTTTAGCATATCATCATAAGCGTATGGACCTTCCCGAGTCGTTTCAAGTACTGTCAGATGTAACCAAGAGAGGGTCAAAAGTTATTTCAAAAACGAGATTTTCAAACCACTGATCGTGCAACTTTCTTGATAATTATGTCATCATACCTCGAGTTCCATCGGGAGATGCTACTAAAGCTTTGAAAATACATTTTCCATCTGCATCACGACGAGCGTATCCAGCAATTGGGGTGCGACAAGACCCTTCAAGTTTCTCTAGGAAAGCCCGCTCACATGAAATGGCCAATCTCGTGTCCTCGTGGTTTAAGGATGCTAAGTAGGTTACCTACAGAGACACTTCAATTAGACAAGAACACAAATAAATAGTAGTACAAGATAATAATAAGAGGGAACCCTTGAGGAAAAAAAAACTTCAAAAAATTACAAATACACCCCTTTGCAAACAACCCTTTGAAGGTGTAGTTTGTAAAATAGAAACAAATATCAAGGGATATTTATAATTTTAAGAAACAGGTAATCTCACAATGTTGGATCCACCGGTATGGTCCTGAATGTGGGTAAAAGAACTCTATTCTTGGTCGGGATAAAATAAAAGGGATGATTACAAAAACTAACCCTGAAGTTTAGGTTAATTGGGGGGAAAAACAGGTATGATAAGAAGAAGAAGAAGAGGTTTGATTTGATTATGTGTAGAATAAGGGGATAATTGTAATATTTATACATATAAGGGGTGTTTGAAATACTTTTTTCTAATAAATGAGGTAAAGTGTAATACTAAATAAAACCTCAAGGGATTTTTTGTAATTTTTGGATAGCTCAGGGTTTTTATGTAATTACCCTAAACCTCAGTGGTAGTTTTTGTAATTTTCTTAAATAAAAGAAAACATTTCTTTGGCCAAAAATGGAAATTGCATACCATCTTTTCATCATCACTTCTACATGCAATCCCAATAGCCCCTTGAGCTACAGCTGGAAGCATTTCATCAATGGACAACACAGAGGTCACATTTTCGGTCATGCTCAGACGTTTGAGCCCTGCTAGGGCCAGCAGCGTTGCTTTGACCACTCCCTCGTTCAATTTCCTCAACCTCGTCTGTACATTCCCTCGAAAATTCTCCTCCACCTATTCAAACAATTGCCATTATAATAAATATAACCAAGAAAATTAAAAACATTTCCCGTTAAAATAAGTTAAGCACGATCATATTCAACAAGTTATTATTAAATATTTAAATTATTGCCATTTTTTACGAGAAGAAAAATGCAAGAACAAATAATTAAAAAAATAGCTTTTGTTTTTATTTTATTTTTTTCATAATTACAATAATCCACTTGCCTTCAACGATGGATATCTATTTAAAAGTTGGGATTTTCTCCTCAGCGACGCGGTGCCAACGATGCTCCCCGCTGAAAGCTCAGCCAATGAACCAGCAGTCAGGCAAATAAAAGCATCCCGGACATCCTCACGCGGAAGGTTGCAGGGTAAAATTGTCTTTTCCGGAAGATACGTCGGGACATCTTTCATAGAATGCACAGCGATATCGATTTCACTATTGATGAGCGCCTCGTCAATTTCTTTAGTGAATAAGCCCTTCCCGCCTATATCAGCTAGCGGTTGACTCAAGATTTTGTCGCCCGTCGTTTTAATGATCACGATTTGTATTGCACCCTCTTCCGCTAAATCGGGATGCGATTTTATTAGTTTGTCTCGGGTTTCATAAGCTTGAGCTAGAGCTAGTGGGCTATCCTAGACAAAGTGCAATAAGAAAAAATAAGCTTCTTTTTTTTTTTTTTTAAATTCATACAAGAATCAGATAATTCTACTCACATTAACAATTACCCCAATGGAATATCATTTTTATTTAAATACAGTTACCTCTAATTGCGAAATGAAAACTCAAATTATTATTATTATTTTATAATAACACGGATCAGTGATCATAATATCTAAGCAATCAGCATTTCAAAAATCTTTGAGACGAGATCTATCGAAATACATACATTACTCACAATCAAGGTCAATTTGAATCCATTAGCAGTTAAATGAGCAATTAAACTTCAAATATAACAAAATTATCAAGCAAAAAAAGTAAAACCCTAAAATCCAAAAAAATGCACAAAAGAAGGAATTTCACCTTCCCCTAGTCCCGATTCTGATCACGGCAGTCTTTGTTTCATTCTTCTCCTCAATCGCCACCGAAGCTTTCACGGCAAAATCCCGGACACGCTGGTTCGGAGCATTATGGCCCGGCAAAGACAGCCCCAGAGCTGAAACTGAAACTGAACCGGTTGTAAAATTACTGGATAAGGGTCTTGTTTTTAGCCCGACTTGACTTCTAAAAGCTATACCGGTTTCCATTCCAAAGAGATTTTATTTTTTTATTTTTATTTTTGTGGAATTTTGGGTTCAAGCTTTTCTTCCTCAGTAGGATCTCATAATAGCAGTTTGAACATTGGAGGTGGATTTTTTCAACTTATCCTCTGGATCAGCTCAACTGTTCTGCTCCGTCATCATCCCACGCGCCTTTCATTGGCCAATAATAGTTTCCCACGTCATTTCCCACCTTACATCTCGTGATTACTCACTAATTTTGATTATTTGGAACTTTTAATTCAAGTATCGAAGATTACTCACTAATTTTGATTAAGATTTCTTGACCTGAGGTATTGACAGACCTGTTGAATTGTAATTGGATATTACTCACAATAAATTAGTGGATTAAAAGTTGAAGGCTATTTAATATTCGGGAACTAATCATCTAAAAGGGTAGTAGTTGATTCAATAGTAATCCCACAGGTGCGGAACATTATTAGCAGTGATTTAATTTGAAAATCAGTAGTAATTCGGTACTATTTTATATTTGAAAATACAAAAAAGTACTATTTGTTTGTAATTTAGTTGTACTAGTGTCGGAATTTTATTATTTGAAAATCACTAGTAATTTAATTTGTAATTTAGTTGTACTAGTGTCGGAATTTTGGTAAAATTAAATAAATAATATATATTTAATTCAAAATTAAAGAATTAAATCAATTTCAAAAAGAA